>JAGFMF010012271.1:2606382-2628455 GCA_019455555.1 Galemys pyrenaicus
CTGCTCCCTGCTCTCTGTGGTGAATCCTCTCACCCCCCACACCTCTGGCCTGTACCCCAGTGCTTGTGTGCATAAATAATAAATCTTTAAAAAAAAAAAGGGAAGTAATATATAAGCCTAACATATAAGCCTAGAAGGATATACACAGAACTTCTTGTATTAATGTGGGTGTGGAAATGACAGAGAGGAGTGGTAAAAAGAGGGATCATGTAACGTTTTCTTTTTATGACTGTGTAACTTTAAATTTGGCATGTTTTAAATTCTAATTTTGTTAAAATTTTTTCCTCCAGATTTTGTTCTTAATTTAAGTTGGATACAAATAAAGTAGGAAAATGATAGGACTTTGCCTGAGTTTTTAACCACAATTTAGGTACAGGGGATCACTAACCTGATTTTGTAATGTGTGAAGTCCCTATCAAACATTTCTCACTGCTTAACTCTAGTCTCTATCTCTCCCCTGTATGTATATGTATATTAACATATAATATCACAAGATAACAATTCTTGCAAATACTGAGAAAAATGCGTAAGTTTAAGAAATAGGTGAAAGGTGGAGGTCTGCTCAAGTCACACACAAACCTCCAACAAATGTAGACCGAGCAGAATGTCACCACTTAGAACTGAAGAATAAAAACTAAACATGAATAATGACCTGATAGGACATTCAAAATGGAGTGATTTGGATTTCAATGAATTTAAAGGAATCCTTGAAGAAAAATCTGACATGTTTGGCAAAAGTTACTTTTTTATGTCCATATCAAAATTCAAAAAGCTGTGGTAGGGTACTCTAATGTAATTTTCTCAGAAAGTCATTTCCAAACTCACTTTTAAAAGTTGGCATTGACTCATTGCTTATTCTAAGAATTATGGAATAGTTACTAGTGTAACCTGAGTTTTCTTAAATATAGGACAATATCATTTTTATTCATTATTTAATATTAAATCTTGGATTTTGTTTTAAGTGGAGTTATTTTCCTGGTCAACTTTTAGTAGCAATAAATATTAGCTAAAAAAGGCCTCTGCTCTATGTATTTTCTTCTGAATGTATGTTATTACTTTCATCTCATTAAACTTTGTCTTTATAGCCTATGAAGAAGTTGATCTGAAAAACCTGATGAATGAAGTAGAAAATGTTACAGGTAAGAAAGAAGTTACCAAATCTATATGATTCAAATTCTTTGCATTATATTTTATATTTTTCCCTCTTATTTTTTATTCCTTTTAAATTATGCTTTTTTTTTCAAACAAAACAATTGTGGTTTAATTTCCTGGATTTTGACTTTGGTTTATCAGTATTTTAACAAAACTTAGGACCACATTTTGTTAACAGGCCCTATTATCTCACTTTTTCAGATCGAAGACAATTACTAAAAATACATGTTAGTGCAATAAAAAGAGACTAAAGTTTTATTATGTGCTGGCAATCCTACTATATAGAAAAAATGTGAAAATCATTGCCATGTACTGTTATTTTTTCTGTTATTACTAAAGTAAAAAAAAAAAAAACTTTAGTTTTTGCCTCAACTATAATCAGACAGGGCTCATTTGATTTATTATGCATTGAGTACTTGTGTCTCATAATTAGACAGTAATAGAAAATTTCATTATTTAGAATAATTCGTTTTTAAAATCTCACAGATTACCATTTCTATCCTTTTAAGGAGGTGAAGTTGATATCAATGACATAAAAACAGTCCTAGAAAATATGGGGATAGAGTTCACAGAAAAAGAGCTCTCCAAATTGGTGAACAATCTGCCAGTTAATCGTGAGTATTTCAAATAAAAAATATAATTATCCAAGAAAGTGCATTGCTAAATTATGAAAATTAAAACCATCTTATTGCTTATCAGAAATAATCTGATGATCCACATTACATAATTTAAAAAGCTGTTATTACATCTGAAAATATTGTCATTGTCATTGAAATCTTTTTTTTTTCTTCCCTACCGATCCCCTCCCCCTCACCATTGAAATCTTAATTTGAGAATCAGCAATTGTTCCATCGTGATACCTATAATTAGAGTTCAATTGTATCTTTTTTCCCACAATTGTATGTTATTTTACTTTGATTCTGCTAAGAGATCTTAAACTTAAACCAGAATAAATGAGAAAAAGAAAGAGAAGGACCAATCTAATAAGAGAAAGTGAAAATTTCAGAAAAGGAAAAGATGTGTTTTAGCTACAGTGCCAATATCCTGACTGTATATAATTTCACTATTTGTCAATAAATCAGAAAATTTCTAAGGTAATTCATAAAATATGTCATGCTGAAATGACTTATTTTATACTGCTATAAAATTCTACATCGCTCTTTCTTCTATGATCTGAATAATGATTTTTCTTACAGGTGGAAAGGTCTATCAAAAAAGGTTGCTGGACAATATAATGTTTCTTAAAAGTGAGTGAAAAGCATAATTAAATACATGTCTAGTATTTATATATATTTCCTTATGATTAAATTGTAAACCCAGCCCTCTAACACCTACTACTTACTTTCATTTAACATTTGAAAAACCTGTTTTTTGAAAGATATTTTCTTATGGAGTAACTTGGAGAGAATTCTCACACTCTTGCTCTCTTGGGATATTCCAAAAGTTGACAAGAGGGGGAAATTATCAGAGCCCAGGTTGCATAGTAAAAGTGAAAAAAAAACTTAGCACATATTTGGATAATTTATTCAGCAGCAGAGACTACTAATCTGCCATTCAGACAAAAAAAAAAAAAAAAAACAGGAAGGTTCTTCCTGGGGACAGGGAGAGGTAGACAAGAATGCAGGCCAAGAAGAGGTCACTTCTAAAGAAGGTTCCCACCCTTCCATCATTACACCTCATCTTCATATCTGCCAAATCCATACATCATTTGTAATACTATTAAGATTATAAATTGATTTACTTTTTTAACTTACACTAAAAAAATTTTTTTTAAAGATTTATTTATTTATACATACAAGAGCTGGGTACAGGCCATAGTCCAGGGAGGTGAGAGGATTCACTAGAGACAGAGTGAGGAGCAGAACAGGCAGACTAACTGAAACACACTGCTGAGGGCAGCAGCGGGCGAGGCAGGAAAGGTCTGCTGCACCATGTGGGTCCCCTCCCTGGCCGGCAGCAGGGATCAAACTCATGCTGTAGTGGCTGCGGTTTGCTTCATAGTGCGTTGCTTAACCCTCTGCGCCACAAGGGAGGCCCAACTTACACTAAAAAATTTTTTAATGGTAACAGAAAACCAGTATCCCTTAATATAACTAAAAATTAACTGTAAAAATAAACACAATGACAAAGACATTAGTTAAAAATATTGGTATTACTGTAACCTTACTAGGATGCTCTGTTCTGGTATGCTTTCATGAAGATTGAGATTAAAACAAGAAACTAATTCTAGCTCTCTTTATTGATTCTTTGTATGCTTATGAATATATCATGTATCATAAGCTTTGGTCTTTTTAGTGAAAATGAGAACCAGAATCCTCAGGAATCGAGGGTCTAACCTACATTTTTGGGATATTGACTTTCGCTAATATCTCTTTCTCCCTTTTTTTTAATAAGGAGGGAAGATTGATTCCAGGAAATTGGATACAGTTTTGGCAAACTTGGGCATCAACCTCACTGAAAGGGAACTTGAAGATCTAAATCAAAATCTACCAGTTGGTGGTGAGCATTTTATATATCACTGAACCCTAAAAAAATATATTAACCCTATAACAGCCTATTAATAACATCATTAAAAATGCTTACTTGGCAACCAAGAAGCCATTCTGAAAAGCTGTGAGGAAAAATTGAGGTAGAAATGATAAACACATCCTTTCCCATTTCTTGCTGGTTTCATATGCAAATTAGAAAAGGATCTCTCTGCTTCTTAGTCTCCCCTTATTCTCCCTATAGAGCAGAGAGTGAAAACAGATATTGCTCAAATTCCAGTTCACCCCCTGGTCCATGTTTAATGATAGATGACATCAATATTTATAGAAAGCTCACCTCCTATGTGTATGGTCATCTTATGCTTTTCCTCTTTCATTGTGGTAGAGTAGGCTTACTCTACAGGGTAACTATCTCAATCAATGTTTATCTGTCACCTTCACATGGATCCTATGGATAAAATCCATTGCAGACAATTTAGACCAGCTCTTCTCTAAATTTATAACTAGCCTGAAGTCATGGAAGTCACTGGCATCACTTCCACCAAATACTGTTACTCAAGCAATCACAAGATCCAGGCTAGATTCTAAGTTCTTGGTGGAAGATGTATCAGTCACATTTAAAGAAAAGCATGCAGGACAGAATAGACATATATTCTCGTATCTCTGTACTTTCACCCTCTCAGGAACATGACATTTTATTCCTCCTTGGCCTTTTAGGGGTCATAGGACTCACAGTGCCCTTCTGCTGGCCTTTATTGACCTTCATCAGGTCTTTAGGATTCATAGTGCCAAACTCTTCCTAAGAACTGCTTTCCAGTTCCGTTCCTGTGCTCTAACACGTACCTGGTGTTTGCCTAGCAGACATGGGTCTGAGGAGTCCTATGCCCAGTCCTTCCTTCAAGACTCAATGAGATCCCAAGTCTTGAAATTGCCCTTGCAACCTATAGATACCAGCAACGTGTTACTCCCACTGTGTGTATAACCAACTTTAAAAATATGTAATTTACATATAATATTAGGTTAGTTTAGTTGTGTGAAATAATAATTTAACATTTATGTTTATTGTAAAGTGATTACCATATTAAGTTTAGTTAACATCTGTCACCATAAATAATTATAATTTTTTTTGCGTTAGAACTTTGAAGATTGTTCACTTAGCAACCTTCAAATAAGTAATACACAATTATTAACAATAGTCACCATCCTATACATTACTTCCTACGAGTTACTTATTTTATAACTGGAAGTTTATACCTCTAAAAGTTAACATTTCTAGGGCAAATACATAGCTAAACTTCTCTGCTAGTTACAACATCATTTTCTGAGTCTCACTGTCATGTTTATTTAATTTATTCTTTTACAGTTGATGGTAAAATTAATCTGGAAAAAGTGATGAATGAAGTGGAACCTTTTTCTGGTGAGTAAGACATTACTAAATATTTTTAATTGAATTCTAACCCTATGTTATTTTCTGTATAATGTTTTTCCAATCTTATATCAGAAATTTATGAATGTTTATATTTTACACATTTATAATGATGTATTTACATCTAACTTTTCTTTGGGCATAGAAATAAGTGGTGGCATTTGAATATTAAATTACATTTTCTGTTGTTTCTAAAAGTATTTTGCTGATTTTAACTAGAAGTTTAATTCAGGTTGCAAATTGGTCACCCATCAGTTAAATCCAATCTGCAGACAATTTTTATAAGATCTGGCAACACTGGCCTGCTTTTCTGCCCAGAACAGCTACTGTGTTTTCTTTTTGTACAAGGCATATGCATACATTGTGCACTGCACCACAGCCAGTTTTACTTATTTCTTCTACCACCATGCTCCTGCAAGCTTTTGAGTTAATCACTGCTCCTTTAAATACCAAAACCCAAGTAGGAACAGAACACAGGAAGATGAATATTTTCAGAAAATTAAAAGTCAATAGGGTTACTTTGAATAATAATCAAATGATCCAGCATTAACAAGGAAAAGAGAAACACCTTAATTTACTGGCCAATTATAGAAGCTAATTTTCTTTCATGGTGTCTGCCACTAAGGAGACCACTTCCTCTATGATGAACAAGACATAAGTTCTGGTTCAATATCCATAAACATTGTTGGAACATGTAAGACTGTGAACATCCTAATGGCATTATGTGGGTCAGCATTTTCATTCTTTCAGATCATTATAATGTCCCAAAAGTGCCATGTATTAATATCCTTTTTTTTCCCCAAAGGATACAAAGTTGATACCAATAAACTAGAAAGTATTTTGGAAGACTTGGGAATGGAGTTAACACCTAATGAATATTTGAACTTGCTGAAGACACTGCCAATTAATGGTAAGTCTTGATACTGTCTTGGGAAATCTGGTTTTGTAGAACTAAGTGAAAGTAACAAAATAAACAAAAATTCTTGGAAACTATTTTTTTAAAAAAACTAGTGGTAAGGAAAAGAAAAGCTTCACCATTTAATTTTTTTTTTAACTTTATTTTATGCATACAAGAGCTGGGTACAGGCGGGGGATGGAGGGGTTCTGTGAAAGGATTCACCAAAGACAGACTGGGGAGCAGAATAGGCAGATTGACTGAAATAAACTGCTGAGGGGGGCAGCTGGCAACTCAGGAGAGGTCTGCTGTACCATGTGGTTCCCTTCCCTGGTGGGGGATAGAACTCGAGCTGATTCTCTGTAGAAGCTCCACAGTGTAACACTCAACCCCTTGCACCACCAGGGATGCCTACCATTTAGATTTTTTATTTGAAAATCATCAATCTAGCCCTTTTAAGTTGCCATCACAGCGTTTAATACTCAACGATGAGGATGCTGCTCAGTTATTTTTCACAAAAATAGAAACTATTTTTATAGTTTAATAGAAACTATATTAAAAGAAAGAAGGAAGAAAGCAGAGAAGCAGGCAGATAGGAAAGATAAAAAAATGCTTTAATAGTAGCTGGGTGTGATTCTGCAGCATAGGATATATATTTTTTTATCAGTAAGTTAATAACTTTGTACATTGCAAAAAAGGCTACATTTCCTAACTTCCTTATAAGATGAAATAAAACAACAAATTTAGTAATAAAATAAAAATCGCTTTAAATTCCATAACCCAAAGATAATTGCTATTAGTATTATGGTGCATCTCCTTCTACCACTTTTTAGGTAGCTAAATGACAGACAGACAGATAATATTTTGTGTGTTTAGTAATTTGTTTATAACTTATCTTTACCATGTTAATACATGTATTCATAGAAACCTTATTAATACAAATAAGCAAAAATAAAGTCATCTCTATTTCCACCTCAAATTGATTACTGCCAAAATTTGAGTACAAATTATATATGTACTCTTTGTATTTGAGAACCATAAATATTTGCAAATATCCTAAATTTTCTTGAGATTAAATTTATTTAAATAAAGTTGCAAAATGAAAGATATTTTATTTGTTTTGTTACATTTTCTTCTTAAATGTTATAATTTGAACTCTCACAAATGACATTTGACAATGTTGTTTTCCCTACAGTCTCAATACAGGGGAACAAAAGAACATCTCATTATTGTTATTTGCATTTTACTACTTTATCACTGAGAGTGAATATTTTGTGATAGCTTTTATCCACATATATTTGAAATGCTCCTTAAAGCATGATTCTTTCTTTCTGAAAACAACTAGTGTGTACTATCTTTCTGACTCCATTTCCAACATGTCTCCTTTTTTAAAGCTGATGGAAAAGTATATCAGAAAAGGCTGATGAAGGCTATAAAGTCTCTCAAACGTGAGTAAGAAGCAGTCAGAAGACTTAATCTGAAACTCTTACTTATATTGTTAAAATACTGATCTACTTTTCTATATAATTGAGTCTTCATTTATGCTTCCTTCAGTATATCTGCATTTTACCAGATGTTTATCAAGTAGTGTCTTATACTAAAGTTTGACCAAAAAAAATTGAACTTTCTTGCCTTTTCCTATCTTAACCCCAAAGAAAGAAAATAATATTAAAATACAAAGAAAAAGTAAAGAAAGAGGAGTTTCATATAAGAATTTCTGTCAAATGCAGAGACAATTTGAAAGTATAGCCAACAGAAATGACCAGTTTAAAGAAAAAAAAAAAAAACCATTATGTTAGTAATCTCTAGCTTCAGCTTTTCATGATTCCCAACATAAAATTGGAAAGAATGAGTTCTAATTTTTATTCTTATCACTAGACAAGGCTGGATTTTTTGGCATTGTCTTGGAGGTCTTAATAATAATACTAAGAAATGAATGCAAGTTGTGTTATAACAAAACAAATGCTCAGTAAAGAAGAATAACACAGCAGTATGAATACATAGTCCAGTTTTAAATCATTCTTTACTATATTCCTTTCCTGTCCCCAACTTAGTGGGTAAAGTTGATGTCAATATGCTGGACACTCTTTTAGAAAACATGAGAGTTAGCATCACGGAAAAGGAATTCATGGACCTGATAGAAAGACTACAAGCTGATGGTAAGAATAGTAATCGTCCCTATTATTTTTAACGTGTGCTTATTCTTTTGTTCTATATACCTTTGAGATTTAATTGACATATAATATTATGTAAATTTAAGGTTAACAACTATTGATTTGATACACTCAAATATTGCCACCAAAATATTAGCTAGCACCCCCATCACTCACATAATTTTCTTTTTTTTTTTCTTAAACGTCAGAACATTTAACGTGTACTTTCAGCATCTTTCAAGTACATTATACAGTATTAGTAACAATAATCACCACTCTATCCATTGGCTTCCTAGACTTTTGCACCTTATAACTGGAAGTTTGTATTCTTTCAAATTTTATTTTATTTTTTAAATATTTATTTTTATTTATGTATAGTAGAACTGGAGTACAGGCCAGAGGTTGGGGAGTAGAGAGAGAGGATTCACCAGAGACAGAGTAGGGAACAGAAGAGGCAGGTCGACTGAAACACACTGCAGAGGGGAGCAGCAGGAGAGACAGGAAAGACGCCATGTGGGTCAGCTCCCTGGCTGGGGATTGAACTAGTGCTGTAGTGGCTGGTAATAGCTTGATAGCACTGAGACTTTAACCCCTATACCACCAGGGAGGCCCTATTCCTTCAAATGTTAAAATGACAAGATAAAATAGTCTTCACCTAGGTTTAGTGCTTTTTGCTTTATGCTTTTTTTTTAGTTTGGATTTATCAGGGTCTAATTTTTGCTTTATCTTATAGGTGATGGGAAGGTCAAACTAAATATGCTGATAGAAGAATTAAGTACTATTTTAGGTAGGTGAAAAGTTAACTTGATTCTCTGCATGGTAATAATGGTATTTCCTACCATCTCTTTATTCCCTTGTTTGTTTGTTTTTTTAAAGATTTATTTATTTATGCATATAAGCACTGGGGTACAGGCCAGAGGTCCGGGGAGGTAAGAGAATCCACCAGACAGAGCAGGGGGCAGAACAGGCAGATGGACTGAAACACACTGCTGAGGGGAGCAGTGGGCCAGGCAGAAGAGATCTGCCTGTGCCATGTGGGTCACCTCCCCAGCCGGCATCAGGGATCGAACTCGTGCTGCAGTGGCTGTGTTTTGCTTCATAGTGCATTGCTTAACCCACTGCGCCACCAGGGAGGGCCCAATATTCCCTTGTTAATTTTACCATTTAGCCTTTCAGTCATTAAACATTTTTATCTACTTGTTTTGATTACTATATTTTTGCTGCAGAGGTACTAGGTCTTTGTATAAGATAAGAAATTTCAAAGCATAATATTTAAGTAATTAAGATACTATTAGATATAATATAGACATAATTATTTGAATAAGGTAACCACTAACATGATAATTTCATGAATAATTTTTATTAGTCTCACATTATTATATGTAATATTTTTCTCCAACATTATGAGTATATGCCTTTTATTATAAATAAGGGACAATGTTATATTTCTAAGTCTGGTATTCAATATGCATAGTATAGCAGAAATCCATAGGTCTCTGTTGTTTATTTAGTATAGAATATTCTGTTGTAAAAATAGACATTTTGCTTAGTTTTTCATAATTTGGTAATATTTTATAGTCATGGCAACAGCCTTTTCTTAATTACATGGGAATGCTTTTAGTCCTAATTCCATCTTTTAATTCTCCCATAACCAAGCCACAGGAGAGAGACCATCAGGAATTGTGCAGACCTTATCCATTATTTTTATTCTACTTGAAATGAAATGACATCTGAATGGCAGGATGAGTCCATCATGTTTTTGTTTTTTAATCATTTATTTATTTGTTTATATGTGGCTGCATAAAAACATTTAAGACTCTAAAAGGTCAACTTCAAATAGATGTGAGACAAACAAAACTTGCTGAAAGTATTTTAAGAAGGAACTCTAAGGAACTCTGTAAAGGAATCATGATCCAGTATTTCTCAGGCCTGAAAGAAAATGAGTCCCAATAATGTCTTGCTCTACCTGAAATAATCAAGTTGTATTTTAACTTAGGTATTAATTTAGCTTATGTGTGAGTCAAGTACAATATGAAGTATTAGCAGTCATGCAAATCCCTTTATAGTTGGCCAAAAGAAATTTCAAGACAATTCTGTCATTTATCAAGACAATTTTAACTGGTATATTGTACCGAATAGGGTATACACTGTTTCATATGCTAAGTCATGATTTTTAAGTACCCACGACACTATCTTACAAGTGCATGAGTGAAAATATTGTTAGTTGGCATCATTTGATTGTAATAATTCAGTAATTTTGAGTTCTTTTGTTACCTTTTCTTTCTTCTTTTAGGAGAGCAGATAGATGTTAGTGACCTAGACAATACTCTGAGAAACATGAAAGTAGAGGTCACAGATGAGGAGTACTTAAATTTCATGAAATCTCTACCAGTTGATGGTAAGGTTCAAAGTATGTATACTTCAAGGGATTTTAAATGCTCGATTGTGATAATTTCTTCTTAAATAATACCACACTATTGTTTTTATTAGTCATTTTTTAAAGCATTTAGAATTACTCAATTTTTTTCCACAGAAAAACTGGGTAATTTAATTTTTATTATGATAGAAATAGCTATTTCACTCATTCCTGCCAAGAAGATAGGTGTAGTATTGTCCTTGATTCCACTAGTATGCCTGAGGGTAAGTGGAATACATTGAAATGGAGGAGTAAAGCATTAAAGAAAAAAGTTAGAGATCAAAGCAGATTAAACAGGACGTGTGTTTTATAAATTTTAAACTAATAATCACTGCACTTTCCAGAATACTAAGTAGATTTGCCTCATTAAAGTCTTTCTCTGACAAATTATGTGACTGAGAACAAGTTAGGCAAATTTCAGGGGAAAATCAATTAAAAGTCTGTCTCTTAAAAATAATACAATTAGGGGAATTATGGTAGAAATTTTGTTGTTTTATTGTTTGACCTGAGTTATGCCTCTTCTTACAGCAGAAGGAAAGGTGTTTCAAAAAAGGTTGCTGGATGGTGTAAAAACTCTCAAAGGTAAGTTAGACATAAGATCAAAAAGCAGATAAATCTGAGATTTTTTTAAATTTATACTTAATTATTTTATTGCATCAAAAATCCCTTGAGTATATGTTCCCAATACTTACAGATTATGTTAGATATGTCATGCAATGGGTTTCTGGAAAGCTCCCCAGTTCTTTTAGAACTTCACTATGTTGATATGAACAAAAGATACAGTCAGAGGATGGTATTCTACATCTAGCTTTAATATTGACCCTTCTTGTATCCTTATTTGGGCTTTATTAACCCTGTTTTCATAATTAAAGTCATAACTATAATATACATGAATTAATAAATATTCTCCCAGCTTGGTGGCTCTCTATATGATACTTTGTCTCTCCCAAGGAGGAAAAATTGATCTGAGTAATCTGGATACATTTCTGAAAACCATGGGGATTAAGCTCTCACATAAAGAACTTGAAGATTTTTCACAAAACCTACCAGTTGATGGTGAGCATTATAGATTAAAATATATTCCCTTTCAGACAGCTTGGGCTTGAGAGCTTCTATAGATCAATGACAGCACTTATTTAGTATCAACAGGGCATTTTGAAAAATGTGTTGCAAAATTCATGTCTCAAGTTTAAAGTACATCCAGTCTTTTCATTAACCCAAGATCAGCAAATGTCTTTTACTATGAATAATGAAAACTGGTGAGACTATTAAGTGACTTTTCTCAGGTCAAAGAATAAAGAAGGCAAGTAGAATGAGAAAGATTTAAAAGAAACATTAAGTAGTAAGTAAGAGAAAAGGTGGAAAAAGCTGAGGGAACAGTTTCATTGTTGTTCTGTGACTGCTCTGTGTCTTACAGTTGATGGGAAGGCTCATCTGAAAAATGTGACTCTAAAAATGAAAGATTTTATGGGTAAGTTTTGAGAGCACTGAAATCCCAATGTTTTATGATAAATTATATTTCAGATGCTATTGTTCCAGTTATAAGATATTTCTGCCTTATAAAATTCTTTAGATCTTAGATTATCTGTTTTAAAATTAAATTATATGACATGGTTTTGATAGCAAGTTGTACCTACTATAGAGATATTTTTCATGTTTGTGTGTGTGTGTCTGTCTGTCTGCAAATAGCTAAATTTTAGCAAGCACATTGAGGTAAAGTTTATGACACTAGGTCATGTGGTTTTGTGACCTATACATTACATAGGTTGGCGTTAATATATTCTGCTGTAATTATTTCACTACCCAATATAATAACTAGATTTCATCCTACACATTATCCCCAACATTAGAAGTCTTTATTATATCAATGTTGCAGGAACAAATTTGCTTTGACCTCTATTAACACACTCTATTTCCACATCTCATTTTGTCTTTGCTCCTTAACTTCCAAGTTGGAAATACCACAACAGATGTTATAGGTATATTATGTATATGTATATGTATATTATATCATACGGTTAATAATATGTGGGTTCTTATTAACTTCTTTAAAGTGCTGAGTTTTAATTTCTAATATGTTTACATATGAACACTGTTTTTTCAAAGGAGAAAAGATCGATGTCAGTGATCTGAAAAATGTTCTCAGAGACATGGGGATAGAACTCAATGACAAGGAATGTCTGGAACTTCAAAAATTATTACCAACTGATGGTGAGTTGATAGTGTTACTGTGAGCTCTAGAGAGTTCAGTTTTATGGTTCTACTAATGATATTTATATATTTTTTAAAATTTATTTAATTATATTTGACATCATTTCTATTCCCCAGGGAGTTCCCACCACCATTTCACCCATGCACATCACCTCAGTCCCTTGTGCTCTTTCTGCCCTCATCCCCGTCTTTGCCCTCCCTCCTTCTCCCCCTGCTTCCATGGTCCCTTTGGTTTATCTTTGACCTTTTGGTCTTGTTGAGTTTTTTTCTTTTTGTTTGTTTGTTTGTTTTTGGTTGTAATTGCCCACTTCCTTGAGCTTACTCTTCTTCTATTTTTGTTGTTGTTGTAGTTGTTGCTCTTTCACATTCCTCCTAAGAATGAAGCCATCTGATATTTTTCTCTTGCCTCCTGACTTGTTTCACTGAGTATAATTCCTTCTAACTCCATCCATGCTTCTATAAATGGCCCTAGTTTATCATTTTTGATTGCTGAATAGTATTCCATTGTGTATATGTACCACATCTTGATCCAGTCATCTACTTTTGGGCATTTGGGTTGTTTCCAGGTCTTACCAAATATAGATAGTGCTGCAATAAACATGGGGGTACAGGTGCTCTTTTGGATTGGTGTTTTTGTGTCCCTTGGGTAGATCCCTAGGAGTGAGATTGCTGGGCCATATGGTAGCTCTATGTTTAATAGACTGAGGAACCTCCATATGGCCTTCCATAGTAGTTGGGTTAATTTGCATTCCCACCAGCAAGGCACTAGGATTCCTTTTTCTCCACATCCTCACCAGCATTTGTGCCATTCTTACTGGTGTAAGGTGGTACCTCATTGTGGTCTTGATTTGCATTTTCCTGATTATGAAGGATGCTGAGCATTTTCTCATGTGCCTGTTGGCCATGTGTATGTCCTCTTTGGAGAAGTGTCTTTTAAATCTTCTGCCCATTTTTTGATTAGGTTTTTTACTTTATTTTTCTTGAGTCTTAGGAGTTCTTTGTATATCTTTGTGATCAGACCCTTGTCCGTTGTGAGAGCACAAAAATTTTTTTCCCAGTCAGTGGGGTGTCTCTTTGTTTTATTTAATGTTTCCTTTGCTGTGCAGAAGCTTTTTATCTAGATGTAGTCCCATCTGTTTATCTTCTCTCTCATTTTTATTGCTTTGGGGACTGCCACCTTGAAGGCGCTGTTGAGATGTATGTCTTGCAGCGTTTTACCTATGTTTTCCTCTATATATTTTATAGTTTCAGGTCTTACATTTAGGTCTTTATGATATTTACATTTTAAAGTGACACGTGTTCAATGTTACCTGCACTCATCTTCCAGCTCTTGCTTCATAAGAATAATCTATTACTCTGTGCCAACTCAAGTACAGAATTCAACTGCCAAAAGAATCCTCTTTCATAAAACCAGTATTGAGAAGGCAAGACCTTACTGATTATTTTGAGAGTAAATATATCTTGTCTCTCAGTGAACATGGCAAAATTCCTCATAAGAAATTTTTGTTCTCTCCCAAAGTCACTTTTCCATATTGCCACTGGAGATTTCCTTTCCTGATCTTATTCTTCATGGAGCTAAACCCTGAAAGTTCCTCCTTCCATTGTTCTCAGTTTCTGGAAGGATACAAATTTCTCTTTTCTCTCTGTTATGAAGTTGCTTTTTCTTCCTTTAAACACAAAAGTCAACATCTTCCCAAAGTGAGCTTTAAAAAAAATTCAACAAAAACCTATCTCTATAAGTAATTCTTATATGAGCTGCTAGAAAATTGAATGTTCCCGTACTATCATACCAGTTTAGAAATTACCAAAACCATCAAGCATGATCTTTGTGGTAGCTTATACCACCACTTACAAAATGAGGAAGATTCTGGGAAACCTGAGCAGGTTGCAGGTAATACTACTCCACTTTATAACAACATCTCTCTGCAGAGTACATCTTTTGACTACAAAGACAGGTCTGGGTTTCCAAAGTCTCTACTATATGGCATCAATACTGCCAGGTTATGACAAAGCCAAGAGAACCATGTCTGAAGCTACTGTCACTTTGATTCCTAGAAAATATGAGGATTTTGTGGGTCAGGTTGATTTTGATGATGCTAACATTTGGTGATTGAAGATAGGAAACAATAGGATTTTCATATTAACCTTTCTCCTTTTTCACTGGGTTGGTTTTTCTCCTGCCTCCTTCCCCAACCTTCTTAATTTTGTAGGAACACATGGAGCTATTTCCTGATTTGGTCTTGCTCTCATTGAGTAGACCCTGATTGTCAGGTTTTTCCATTTATTTCCATGCATATTTTTGTGGTCTGTATTGACTCTTGGATGTTCTTGGTTTTAGGCTTTCTCCTGATTTTCAGAGCAGTTGTCAATTTGGAAAAGTTTAGAAGATGCCGGAAACTTTTTCAAATTTCCCCAGGACCATGATTCTCTTATTTATTTAAAACATTTCCTGACAAAGGACTTTCTGCATTTATGAATTCTCTCATAAGCAAGAGAACACCTGCAAAAAATGAATCAAGATACAGAATACAGAGAAATAATCACCTGTTTTAAAATAAAAAATTAAGTGCTGTTGAAAAGGGGAAATGACTAAGAAAATTCTTGCGGTTACTCATCAACCCATGGCATGTCATATTTTAAGAGTAAGAAGAAAAGGAAACAGTATGGAAATGTGATATTAATAAGGAATGAGAGAAGTCAAAAATAAAACAGAAAAAGATGGGTATGTGAGTTTAACTCTGTGGCATTTAAATCAACTGTTGCCTTGGGTATGAAGAGTAAGAAGAGCTGTTAAAAATAACATTTATCATTTATTGATCCCTAATGCTGTGCCTTACCACACACAATGATGGCACCTTATCCCCATTTTACAGTGAAGAATACTGATAGACAGAAAAGTAAGTAATTTTCCTGAGACCACAAAACTAGTCATCAACAAAGCAAGAATTTGAACCCAGTATCTCTCTGTATACTGTAATGAGAAGATTTTTTACTACTTAATAACTTCATCACAACTTGAATGTGAAAGTGGATAGAGTTCTATAGTCAATAATACAAAGAAAAATATGATCTTTATATTCTATTTTGAATTATTGTCCTGAACTGTGCCTTTTCTTACAGATGACAATAAAGTTTTTCAGAATAGATTGCTATCAGCTTTGAAGTCTTTCAAAGGTGGGTAATAAGTATAACATAAGTATATAAGATTAAGATTCTCAATCTTTGTACTTTTCTCCTAGTTGGTGTAGATCATGGTTCTATACTATATATTGATCTTATGGTTTTATTTTGGTAGTTTGGTTTGGTGTTCTATAGGCTTGATCCCAAGGTCAGACTCAAAGGAACAATTTTAAGTATGTCCACAGTTGTCCTATTATATAGTCTTTGACAGGTCCAACTAGAGCTTTAGCTTTTTCAGTGCCAAAAATAATCAACATATAATGCTCAGCTGCTAATTTTTAGTTGTTTTTTTTATAAACATAAAATATCTAAATTAAAGGGAGAAATTGATCATAAGCCTACTATCCAATTATTACCACTCAATATTTGGAAGCCTTATATAATGAAAATAACAAAATTCTTAAATAGTCAAAATTCTTCTGAACTCCCTTTGGAAGACTTCATAAAAAACAACATATTAGCTTTGCTAAATCCAATAGAAAAAAAAGAAAAAAAATCCAACAGAGTCACTTTTTCTTCCAGTGAAGAAATAAATTGTTATTCCTATAGTTAAGCAATTAAATAAAGTAGTTGTTTTGCCTAAACTCCATAATATGCAAAATATTTCTAACATTAAAATCACATTAGTTAAGATACTTAAGTGTGATGGCACATGACATAATTCCACATATAAAAAAGGGTTTTTTTATAACTATCTTTTATAACAATTATGGCTATGTAATTTTATTAGAATGAAAATACAGGGGTTTACCTAACATTAGATATTTAAATGCTGGGTGATTTTTTGTTTGTTTGTTTTATTTAGTATAAGTAAAACTATAATGAACACTTCCCTCACCCCTTTGACATATACTTTTTTTGTATTCTCAAAAATAAAATTAGCAGGCTGAATTATGATCATTTTAAAGGATTACAACAGTTATTGCCAAACTATTTCCAATATGGTAATTCCAGTTAACACTCTCACCATCCATCAGCCAAGCCTATTGAAAGTTTATTTAACTCATCAGCATGAAAAATATTTTTCATATTGTGTTTATTAGTTTTTTCTCACATTTCTGATTTTTTCTTAAGGAGGAAAGGTTGATGTTAATAACCTGAACAAAATTCTGGGGAACATGGGGATCAAGCTCAAAAATAAGGAACTTAGAAGTGTTATACAAAATCAACCTATTGGTGGTAAGTATTGTAAATAACTGATTTTTCCCCTTTTGGTGATATCTTAGAATCTTGGAATCATATAGAATTTCTAAAACTAGAATAGATTGACCTGAGGATTAATTCCTAATTCTTAATTCTTTTAAGAATTAATTAACTCTTAATTCTTTTAAGAATTATGGAGAAGAGCTTGTGGTGTGGGACATGCTGCTTTTGCCATGTGACAAAAGTCCAGGTATGAGGGACATTCCTGAAAGATTGGGATGTTCCAAAGGCTGGCCCCTGCCAGATTCCTTTTGTTTTGGCTAACTTTAAAAATTGCAATTCCGTGACTCTTATGATATGTGCTTACTGGAAGATTATTCCAGTAAGTGGAATATTATTATTATTCCAGTAGTGGATTATTCCATAAGTGGTTGTAAAATTGGCTATTTTGCTAAACAAAATAATTGATTGCTATGCATTTTGATGATGAACTAGTGATTGGAAAATACTATAACACAAATTCAAGAAAACTGATACCATAAAACCAGACAGTATAAAATGTAATTGGAATGTGGTTGCTTTACAGACTCAAAAGTTAATTATTAGATAATATCCCAGACTTAAACATTCATTATGGGAAACTGGCCTTGGGAACCAAAGAAAGACCTTTGTAACTTGGCCCATTGTGGAAGGCTCTGTATCTCCCTGGTGATAAATGAGTCACATGAACCAATCTTACCCTCCTCCCCTATTTTCTGCCTCTGTTCTACTTAAATCCTAATCATATATAGAAAGACTCCTTAATAACAAAAAAATATTGACACCAGTTTAACCCTAGACCTTGTGACTAGTAGTCTGTCTTATACTCAGAGTAAAAACAAAATAATTAGTTGTGACTGCCTGAAGTTGCTATGTCTGCCTTAACATTAAAAAACTAGTATGCTTGGGCCTCCCTGGTGGCACAGTGGGTTAAGCAACGCACTATGAAGCAAACCGCAGCCACTGCAGCAGGAATTCCATCCCTGCCACCGGCCAGGGAGGGGCCCCATTTGGCGCAGCAGAACTCTATTGCCTTGCCTTATGCTGCCCTCAGCAGTGTGTTTCAGTCAGTCTGCCTGTTCTGCCCACCACTCTGTTTGGTGAATCCTCTCACCTCCCTGGACTCTGGCTGTACCCCAGCTCTTGTATGCATGAATAAATAAATCTAAAAAAAAAAACAAGTATGCTGATAGAAACATGTTATGCCGATAGAAACAATGTTAACATTGAAGAACTAGTATGCTGATAGAAACATGTTGTCTTGCAGGTAGGCTTTACCTTGAAACAGTCTTGTTTGGAGGTCATAAAGACCCCAAGCTGTTCTTAAGAAAAAATGTAATGATTGTTATCTTTCTGCTCTATGCACATGCTGATGTAATCCCACCACTTGCTTGTAATGTATAAATAAAGACCTGCTGAGACCCTCAGTAGGACATTTGCTACACCCTGATCAAGTGTCAGTGATTCCTCACTCCCCTCATTCACAGATATAGTCTCCTCCTGTGGGAACCTGGCCTTAGCTGGAGCTGGTCTCTGGCAAGCTTGATCTTAAAGTGAAAAAAAAAAAATTGGCTTTTGCCATTTTTATCCATTTGAAATTATCATCCTACTCAACTATGACTAATACTGAGGAGATAGTCAAAACTGTTTTCAGGCCAAAGAATGGTAGGGAGAAACAAACATGGAAAAGAAGAGATGAGTGAATGAAAGATAGAAATGCTATAAAATTGAAAGAAAAATGTCTATATTAGGGAGTAGTAGAACATCACCAATATTTCTCCAAGTATCTAACAACCATCATTTTGAGATAGAAACAAAAGTTGAAAACATGAGGAAAATTTATTGGCAATAGATAGAAAATGCAAAGTCATCTGAGCTAGATGTGAGATTCACCAAAAATCAAACAAGCCAGCAAAAAAATGATTTTATGAATGGTTTCTTTTACCATGCTTATGAAACAGTATCTGAAGATGCATTAAGAACCTGAAATAATACAATTGTCATGGCCAGACCTATATTTAAAGGGCATGGGCCAAACATTATTGTTGTTCTTACTAGTAAGGAATCAATTACTCCAAATAAAAAACAGAAATTTAAAGTGAACACAAATAATTTAGTAGACTAAACAGACTTTCACTAGACCCAGTTTTTAAGTTTTTCTAAGTTTTATATCGTTGTCTGAATATTATTCTTTATATTTCAGATAATGGAAAGACTTCTCTGAAAAAAGTTATGAATGATGTGAAAGCAGTTACAGGCAAGTTGAATGTTACTATAATGATTAAAATGCTAATTATTCAATAATTTTTCCCCATATTGTCTTTTTGGTGAACATATGAATCCAGTAACATAGTGCTACTATTCATGACTCTACCAGCCAACAAAATAACTAGAATATTTCTAGTATCATTGCATCAACCCATGGTTGGTCCCTTATCCTATTACTCTGCCTCTTTACTTATTGAAATAGCATTATTAATTGAGGTAACGCTAGCTTACAATTCTGTGTAAATTCCAAGACTACATTTCCTCACCACATCAAGCACTACCTTTCCATTCACCCCTTATTACCAGCCATTTAGCCCCTCTACTCATTCCCTCTACCTTCCTTTCCTTCTGATAACAACCATTCTAAATTATAACTTACTTTTTAAAGATAATTACATTATTTAATATATAGAGTCAGTGTAACCCTCTCAAAGTTTAAATGGAATTCTTCAAAGCAAAAGAGAGTAAAGATAATTGAAAATCATATGGAACCATAAAGGAACCTGAGTAGACAATACAATCTTGACAAAAAGTAAAAGGAAAGCAGGTATCACATTCCCAGCCTTCAAGCTATACTACAAAGCTATAAAAAATTAAAAAATACTGTGGTATTGAAATAAAAATGGACATACCAACCAACAGAATAGAACAAAATACCCCAAATAGCCTAATCAGGCTTGAGAAAGAACAAAGCTGAATACATCACACTTCCTGATTTCAAAGTATACTATAAGACATAGTATATTGGCATTAAAACAGATACATAGACCAATAGAACTGAATTGAGAACCCCAAAACAAACCATGTACATACAGTCAACTAATCATTGATAAGAGCTCCAAGAATACATTATGGGGAAAATATGTTCTCTTCAATAAGTGTGCTGGAAAACTGAATATTCACGTGTGAAAGAATGAAATTCAATCCTTATCTTATATCAGTCACAAAAATCAACTCAAATAGTTAAAGACTTAAATAATACAAGAACTAAAGTTGTAAAACTACTAAAAGAAAACCAAAGGAAAGCTCCTGGACATTAGTCAAGTACTTTACAAAGAGAAGTTTGCCAGTCCTTGTCAAGATTACCACAGTAATAGGTAGGTAAAAATTAGAATAATTGTCTAATAATCTATTTGGAAGGAAACAACAATATTAGGATAACCTTTACATTCTTGTGTTTTCTTGAAATTATTAAACCCACAGTTTATTTATCCCCAGTGTTATGAAAGTGCTTTCTGATTCCCAATATTATGAAAGTGCATTTTTCTCCAGGGTCAAGGAGTGAGTCCTAATTTTCTGACTACCTTTTACTCCTGGTCCTTTTTTACTCCTTTAGTCCTGGTCAGGACTTATTGTGCCTTTGTCTTTCATTTCACACTTGGGACAATTTTACTGCTATCTTTGAATACTTAGTTCATTTTTTTTTGCTTTGATTTGTTTTTTTTTAAGATTTATTTAATTATATTTGACATCATTTGTAGTTTCCAGGGAATTCCCACCACCATTTCACCTCTGCACCATCACCTTAGTCTTTGTGCTCTTTCTGCCCTCATCCCCGTCTTTACCCTATACTTCCCCTAAGTGATCCCTTTGGTTTGTCTTGTCCTTTTGTTCTTGTGGTTTTTGTTTGTTTGCTTGTTTTTGGTTGTAATTGCCCACTTCCTTGAGCTTACTCTTCTTCTATTTTTGTTGTTGTTGTAGTTGTTGCTCTTTCACATTCCTCCTAAGAATGAAGCCATCTGATATTTTTCTCTTGCCTCCTGACTTGTTTCACTGAGTATAATTCCTTCTAACTCCATCCATGCTTCTATAAATGGCCCTAGTTTATCATTTTTGATTGCTGAATAGTATTCCATTGTGTATATGTACCACATCTTGATCCAGTCATCTACTTTTGGGCATTTGGGTTGTTTCCAGGTCTTACCAAATATAGATAGTGCTGCAATAAACATGGGGGTACAGGTGCTCTTTTGGATTGGTGTTTTTGTGTCCCTTGGGTAGATCCCTAGGAGTGAGATTGCTGGGCCATATGGTAGCTCTATGTTTAATAGACTGAGGAACCTCCATATGGCCTTCCATAGTGGTTGGATTAACTTGCACTCCCACTGTTATAGGGCAACCCTAATATAAAATGGGTTTGCTTGACTGGGTTTTAACCCGCGTGCTTGAACGATACTTATAATGCCCCAACTGCAGGCACACACAAAAAGGTTAATAAAGGGCTTTATTTACAAGGGAAGGAGAAATAGCGTAGTGAATAACACAAGGGGAAGAGAGGGATACAGATTTGTAAATATTTTACTAGTTTCTTGGAGCTGGAACCCAACGGTGCACTGAGAGCTGACTCCCAAGGAAAAAGGACCCCCCAAGGCCCATGTGTTTGCTTTTATATTTAGCTTGGCTGCTTAGCTTCACTCTCAGGTTCCAGTGAATTGCTTTTTGATAATGACTTTATGGGATTTGTAGTCCTTGGATCTTGTAGGTCTGGAATGGGGGTCGAAGTCCATAACCTATTTGTATAATTCATTAAGGAGGGTTTTGGGCGCCAAACTGTTACAGGGCAACCCTAATATAAAATGGGTTTGCCTGACTGGGTCTTCACCCACGCGCTCGAACGGCACTTATAATGCCCCAAATGCAGGCACACACAACAAAGGTTAATAAAGGGTTTTATTTACAAGGGAAGGAGAAATAGCGTAGTGAA
>JAGFMF010012271.1:2628651-2650546 GCA_019455555.1 Galemys pyrenaicus
ATTTGTAGTCCTTGGATCTTGTAGGTCTGGAATGGGGGTCGAAGTCCATAACCTATTTGTATAATCCATTCAGGAGGGTCTTTCCCCCTAACACCACCAACGGTATAGTAGAGTTCCTTTTTTTCCACATCCTCGCCAATATTTGCTGTTGTTGGCTTTTTTTTGATATGTGCCATGAATACTTAGTTCTTAATATTGTCAACTTGACATTTCTGTTTTCTGAAGGAGACAGATTTAATGTCAAAGGTTTGAAAAAATTTCTGGAAAGCACTGGGATAGCATTCACACCAAAAGAATACTTGGAACTGGTGAAAAATCTGCAAGTTGATGGTAAGCATTTCAAATATTATTAGAACTTTTGAGAAAGATTAGCACTGTGTATTTAAGTCAATTAAAAAAAACTATGCCTATTAAATATCCTAGTTTCAAAACAACTATAACAATTACTATCTAAGAAATTTAAGCATGCCTTATTCTCCTTTGCAAAGTGTAATTTAGTTATTTCTTTGAGAATCAATAACTGTTTTCTTCAGTCCTACCCTGGGACATAAACATTTCTTTTGTTTTGTTTTAAAGTATCTTTATGAAATGTACTGTCTCTAAATGTCTGTATCATTTTATTTGTGATATCAATTAAGGTTTTTCTTACAGATGATGGGAATATATATACAAACAGACTGCTGGATGATTTGAAATCTTTCAATGGTAAGAAACATGATGAAAAGAAAGATAAATAAAATTCTCTGCTTCACATTTGTCTTATTATCTAGTTACTCTCTTGTAGACCTTACCATTTCTCATATGAATTTATTCTATATTTATTTTTCTGTTACAAATACAGCAACATTTTTTCAAATATTCTTTCATTTTACTATTTAGTAAGTTTAACTTTTGTCATTTATTTGAAAAGGAGCTTTAAATCTGGCTCTACATTGAAAATATGAAGTAAAGAATTGGCATTTATTGGCATTTTTGGGGGGGCATTTCAGTAACTGAAAGAATTAAACTGAATTTATGCCCTACCTACCAGAAAAAGTTTTCGATTTGTTCTCACCACCATTGGAGAATGTATTTATACTTTGTAAGACTATCCACAAGAAAAAAAAATAGTTATTTTTAAAAAAACATTTAAACAAATTTATTTATTTATCTATTTATTATTGAGGTAACATTTGTTTATATCACTATTTGCATTTTAGAAGTATAGGGTTTTCCCCTTTAGGTGATATGCACATTTGCACACTTGAATATGAGAGTCATTATATTTTTGCTGAGATCCATGATGTATGGGTATTAATTGAAAGTGTTCAGGGAGGTCATTAAATTTCCCTTGTGTTCCTGATTCTTTACTTAGGTGGGAAGGTTGATGTCAGTAATCTGGAAAATACTTTGGAAAATATGAAAATCAAGTTCCCGAATGAGAAACTAAAAGATTTGTCAAATAATCTACCAGCTGACTGTGAGCATCAGAAATATTATTAGACTTTTTAGAGATATTTAGGATTACAAGTATATATATGAGAATTCTTAGAACTAGATCTATTTTGGTGCTGACATGACTTTTTAAATCTTAGAGATGAACCCCCCTTAACATAAGATAATTTTCATTAAATATATTTTCATTAATCATTAATGTGCATGACACATGTGCTAGAGTGAATTATAGGTGCTCTTTCCTGACCCATTGAAGGAGGATTTATTATCAGTAAAAAAGTGATTGCTAATTTCCAACTAATTACATGATTTAAATTTCTTTTACAAATCCTATCAACTAGCTCTGCATTCCTCCATACCTTTGTAATTTTTATCTGGGTTTATAAATGCTTACCTTTGTTCTATATGTACACAATGAGGTCATCTCTAGCCTGAGGAATAAACCCTATTTTTCCTCAATGATTCCCATTATATTCGTGTACTTGATTACTATTTAAGCCTTTGGTGTTGACCATTTTTCCTTGCTATCTTAGAATAAAAATAAGAGATGTCTAGAAGTGTGTCCTGATAGAAAGGCTGAAAAGAAGATCAAAAGTTTCTTCTCATCTAGATTGAGTGAAATCGGTAATAGATGAAGGCTCTGTGGAAAGAGGAACCATATTCATCTTCTCACCATTGAATGCTCTAATGTCTAGCATAATACATTAAGATATTTCACTTTATAAATATAAATGAGAAATGGAATTATCTATATGCTATTTTATGCTTATTTAGTCACTATCTAGGACTTTCAACAAAGACTTTCCAGTTGTATTAATCATAGGTGTTAATTGATAGCTATTGGCATGTGGAATCTTCTAGAAAAAATAAAATAGGTTAAGCTAACTTGGGGATGTCAAGATGAGAGAATGTTAAATGGGGAAACAGCTAGACTCAAAGTTCCAAACTGAAAATGTAAAGTAAAGAGTAAATGTAAAGAGAACAAGCTGAAGGTAGAAATATTGCATGGTGTGTAGATATAGGGATATCAAAATAAAGGAGAGAATAAATAATAGTTAATACTTTTAAAGACTAGTTCTCCCTTTTTTATGCTCAACTATGTATGTAATTAGGATATAATTCAACAACAAATCATAAGGAAGAGTTTCTTTTGCTCTATTTAGCAATCTTTTTTAATTAGTGCACAATTGTGTCTGAACTGTGGCTTTTTTTTAGCTTCTGGAATGACTAAGCTGCAAGAGCTGCTAAAAGAAGTAAAAAAATTCACAGGTGAGCAAGACATTTTGTGACAAGATTATAACTAAAACATAAATCTTCATGTTCATATACATTTTTAAGTCTTTTATTATACTACCATTGACTTTTACTTCTATATTTTTAATGATCAAAGTTTGTTTCAAATTAAATGAATATTACATTGGACTATTTATGTTTTGGTAAAAATGTTATGCTAATCTCAATAACAAATTCTGTATTCTCTGAAACTTCATTTTTATTTTATAATTCATTTCTGTGAACAACATACCTGTAATTCACAGAAAATATTTACCTAAAACTCATCATAATCCTGTAATTGTAAAGGCACACCTTTGACAGGAATACAAATAAGTGGTCAGTGAAGATAATCTATCATAATTCAGGCAAAACAAAAAGTGACACAGATTTTACTGTTTGTGCAGATCTGCTAGTAATATGATTTAGATTAGGTACTGCTGATATGTAACTTAGATCATTTTGTCTCCTTTATATTTCTTTACTATGAACTGAGTTGATTTCTTTGAGGTCATTAAGAACATTAGAAACAAGTTTTTTACTTAGAATTAAAGAAATACCTTTGAAAACTGTAGATAATCCTATACAAGTTCAAATACTTCATTATTGGGTTCACTGGGCAATTCTCATCTGTAACATTACTTTCTTTAACAGAAAGAAAAGTTGAAGCCAAAGACATATACACAACACTAGAAAATATGGGGATAGAGCTCACAAATAGGGAACTCTTTGAGCTATTGCAAATGCTGCCATTTACTGGTAGGTACTCTAAAATTCAGTATGAGAACATCATAAAAATAGATCCATCTGATTCCCTATATAAAAATCTAAGACAGAAAGGTCATCTTGAGAGACTTTGATATATTTAAACCTAAGCCATTCTGAATAACATTAATATAAGCAATAAGCTTGATATAAAGAAAAAGAAGACTGAATTAGCAGAGAGAGGAAAATGTGTATCTATTTCAATATAAAAGAATGGGTAAACAGTCCATAATCAGAACTTTCTCTTGGTTTACTTTTGTTCTCACTTATGAAGAGTTATGTGACCCTTGGAAATGTAGGGTTATAACCAATTTGCATTTTTGATATTGTAATCATGAAACTATACTCTCTCTATTCTGTTTTTGACTATATATGTAACTCTCTAACCTTAAGTGTGTTTTATTTTACAGATGATAAAAAAATAGAGAAAAGTGTATTGTTGGACTATATAAAAACTTTTCCTGGTAAGAAATATATATGATATATAAATATATATAGATAAACCTGATAAATTTTATATATATTACTTATAATGTATGAAAGTAGTATATATATAATTAATATATTAATAAAATTATGTGTAATTTATAGAATATATAATTTTTTCTTCTAAATATACCTTTCCTGAAAATTATAGGAAAAAAGCCCTGAAGTGAGATTGGAAGAAAATATATTCCTGGCTTCCACAATAAATCTCTATTGTGGTATATATTGAACATGTTCCACATCTAGCACTGAAGAATTTATTATTTTATTATTATTATTATTATTATGCAGTTGATTTGTTCCATCTATTTATAATTGGGTATCTATAACCACTATTTTTCTTAAATATCAGTTCTTATTTTTTATCACTCCCTTCTTCCCAAGGTGGGAAGTGTCATGTCTCTAAAATTAAATCCCTCCTGGAAGATATGGGTTATGAGCTAGAGGATGAGGAAATTGAGGACCTGCAGAACCAACTCTCAACTGATGGTGAGCATGTCATTGTGCCTTTAGAGAAACTGGGTTCCCCTAATAAACCTCTAGATGTATTCTATGGAAAATTCTATTATCTGAGATTGTTAATGCTTAAATCAGAAATCAGTGATCTGTTAAAAAGTGACTCTTTCCTAAAGAGTTAACCTCTTTAGGAATACCAATGAGGAAACTGACAAATCTAAGAAGCAAGTGGAGAAATGAAATAAAGGGAATATTTCACATTTATTCCTGCTAGTAGAAGGGATTGCTCTATTAGTATTAAGCCTCCAAGTTCATAATAAAGAATTTCTGTGTAATTTTGAGGCATAATGGAGTCTCATTATAAGATTAGGTTTTAAAGTCAGCTTACACTGAGTATACATTCCTCTCAAAAACACAAGTACGTTCTCCAAGACAGACCATATATATGCTGGATCACAAAACAAATGTTGATAATTCATGAAAATTGAAGTCATATCAAGTATACTAGTTTATTCTGTAATCACAATGGTATCAAAGTACAAATAAATGATGAAAAGAAAGCAGAAAAAAAATCTCTAACATGTGGAGAAAGAATAAGACACAACTGAATGACCACTGAGTTAACAAGGACATTAAAAAAGTAATTTTACAATATTGGAAATAAATAAAAATGAAGACACAACCTATCAGAATCTATGGGACACAGTAAACGTCATGTTAAGAGAGAAAGAACAATACAATCCCACAGCAAAAGAAACAAGAAAGAGCTCAAATAAACAACCTTACCTCTAACTTTTTAAGGTACTAGAAAAAGAACAAACAAAACCAAAAGCCATTAAAAAGAAGGAAATAATGAAAATTAGAGCCAAAGAAAAAATGTAAATCAAAAAGACAGGCCAAAGGTTCAATGAAACCAAAAACATATTATTTGAAATAAATCAACAAAAGAGGCAAACCTCTAGTCAAACTCACTAAAAACAAAAGGGAGAAAAATCTAATAAGTAGAACCAAAAAATGAAAGAGTAGAATTTACAACATATACTTTACAAATATACAAAGGATCATAAGAGATTACTACAAACATCTACATGCCAGCAAATTGAATAACCTAGATAAAATGGACAAATTCTTAGAAACCTACAATCCTCTGAAACTGAATCAAGAAGAAACTGAAAACCCAAACAGACAAATCTCAAGCAAGGAACTTGAAACAATATTCAAAAGTTTCTCAAGAAATCAAGGGCTGTACCCAGATGGTTTCACTGTGAATTCTACCAAACCTTCAAAGAAGAACCAATACTGATCCTTCTCAAACTCTTCCCTAAAATAGAGAATGAGAGAATGCTTTCAAACATATTCTATGAGGCCAAAACCTCATAGATCACAAAAAAAAGAAAATTACCAACCAACATCCCTGTTGATTATAGATGCAAAAATCAATCAATATAATTCACTACATCAACAAAAGGGGAGCCAAAAACCATATAACCATGTCAGGAGGTGCCAAAAAAGCATTTGATGAGTTTTTAATGTCCATTGATGAGAAAAATCCTCAAAAAACTAGGGATAAATGGAATGTACATCAACATAATAAAGGTCATATATGACAAACCCAAGACAACATGATGTTCAATTGTGAAAGACTGAAAACTTTAAGATTGGTACAAGAATGGCCGCTTTCACCACTACTATTAAACGTAGTATTAGATGTTCTAGTCAGAGCAATTAGGTAATGGAAAAATACAAATGCAATCCAAATTGGAAAAGAGGTAAAACTACCACTATTTGCAGATGACATGATAATATACAAAAAAAAAAAAAAAAACACAACCAGACTCCAATAAAAATTTAATTGAAATAACAAATCAATGTGGTTAAGTGGCAGGGTATGAAATCTGTTTATAGAAATTACTTGTATTTCTTCTACATGCAAACAAGCTAAATGAGAATGAAATCAACAAAACAATTTCATTCACAATTGCAACAAAAAGAAGTAAATAGCTTGGAGTATACGTAACGAAAGATGTGAAGGACCTATTGAATGCAAACTATAAGACATTGCTAAAAACCAATGGAAAACTACACATACACACAAAAAATGGAAAGATACTCCCTGCTTTGGATTAGAAGATTTGACGTTGTTAAAATAAATGTCTTACTCAAATGAGTATTTTCAAACATTAAATATACAAATTAATAAGGGAGTTAGCAAATATTGGTAATCTACCTGCCCATGATGTTGAAAATGAAATGCTGAGTAAGGTTTGCATGTAGAAATAACCAACTACAATATTCTAGGCAAGTGAACATATTGATATCGTGGAACATGTAGCAGGCCAAGTGAAAAGTAAATCAAGCAACTCTTTTAAAACTTCCCAGCACCATTGTGTATAGAATTTGATATTTATGCTATACTTTTTCTTCTGTGTTCAATATTTATCATATTTAGAACACCATTCTTCAATTCATACTCTTTTGGGAAACATTTATAAAACAAATTAGGGTGAATTTCTGAATTTCAGTATTTTATTCTATGACATAAAATCTATGTAGTGTTTTCTGGGTCTGAATCGTGATTGAATTTCATTTGTATCTTTTCTTGTAGATGAAAAAGTTAAACTGAGTATACTCATGGGAAAATTAGAGTCCTTCAAGGGTAAGTAAGAGGTTATAAGGGAAAACATCATTATAAATAGTAATATTCTTATATTATTTTTGTTTTATGCTTTTAAATATATTATTTTCATTAAACTGATACTTTTACTTTTTTTAGTATACTAATGGTTTCTTTTATGCAGTGATCCAGATTATCTTTTGATTATAAACTTTTAAGCAAAACTAATAAATTAGCATTTATACTCTAGATTTTCTTTTGAATAGTGATAGTCTTTTGAATAGTGAAAGACTTTTGGAAGCATTTGAATAGAGCATTTATACTCTAGATTTTCTTTTGAATAGATTTTCTTTCTATTGTTTAAACAGTCAAAAATCTATGTTATAATAATTGGTGAGTTAAAACATTGGCATAAGTCTTTTATATGTAATGTATCAATAATGGCAAATAGGAAGGAATGTGGGTATTATCTGTACAGATTTATGCAGTTAGTTATATAAGTCATTGAGATTTTTCTTGATGCTTAATGTGGATCTGTATTATAATTATCATCCCTCTTAAAACCACTTTTGCTGCATCCCATAAATTCTGACAGTTTATGTCCTCTTTTTCATTAATCTTAAGTATTTTTTATTTCCTCTTTAATTCAATACCTATTAAGCTGTTATTTTGTCTCCATGTGTTTAAAGTTTTTCCTATTTTGTATACTTGATTTCTAGCTTTATCACATGATTGATGTAAAAAGTACTTGGTATGATTCCAGTCTTTGTCATTTCACTGATAATTGCCTCCTGTCCCAGTGTATGGTCTGTTTTTAAGAATGTTCTATTTCTTTGTGTTTCTTTATTATAACAATTTTGAACTCTGACAGAGAGAGATAATGTTCCATTTGACTTCCAACACTACTCTTGATCATGCCATTAAACTTATATGAAATTCTTAATTTAGAATCATTTATCAATCTTAAAATTTTCATCAGTCATTGTTTCCATCTTTTCAAAGGAATGAAGATTAGTGTCAATGATATAGGTGATATTTTGAAAAACATGGGAATAGAACTCACACCTAAAGAATTCTGGGAGCTACAAAAATGTCTGCCAATTACCTGTGAGCATTTATGATATTGTTTTGGCTTTTAGGGGGCCTTAGTTTGAGTGTTTGTATTGTTGCAGTAGGTAGAGAATCATTAAACACTTACTCAAAATATGTTTATATTCAACGTACTTACCGAGCACTTCTTAGGTTATAGGATGAAAAACAGAAGTCATTACCCACATGGAGACTATTGTAGTGGTAGAATTTACTCTATTGGGATTACATTGAGAACTTCCTAATAAAGATTTTTTAGCTGATAAAAATATAATTTAGTATATTAACCTTGAAATGTCTGACAGTCCTAAATCATAAAGAGAAAAAAAGGGGAGAAAAAGAAGGACTTACATATAAAGATTCAAGTCAGAGAGATAGAAAGTTTCAGCACTAAAAATTGGATAAATTTAGGACACTCTATATTCATTCACTGTATTATTAAGGTCAAGGAAGAGATGTGTAAATGAGAATTAGATAGATCCATAGGACAAATCATGTAACTACTGTTTTTTGAATAGTTTATAGTCTTGTTATGAGTTGCTATAATACTCTATGACATCAATTATGACTTCTCTTATAGCTGATGGAAAAGTATATCTCAATCGGCTGCTCAATGGTTTAAAGACTTTCCCAAGTAAGTGATAAGCACAATAAGAAGTCAAGAAATTATGAGATCTTTAAGTTTTGTGTTTTCTTTGGAAGTCCCTATAAAATATTGATATCATCAAGTCCCACTTAATGATTTTAAAAATGAATTCTTGTGAACAGTGTCAGACACTGTTCTAAATACATCCAGTAACTGATTTATTTTCATAGAAATCTTATGGTGTACATCCTTTATGATGTGTGTCACCGTTTTTATAAGTGAGAGATGTTAATTCATTTGCCTGAGGTCACATATTTTGAACTTTGGAAGAGTCGGGATTTGTACCCCCATTCTTAACTTTCTGTCATGTTATCAACCTTTATTATTCCCCTTTATGACTTGTGGTGCAAATTCAGATAATCTGTAAGTTTGTAGAGATAATTTACCGCTATGAAAGTAGTTTTCAAACTCAGTAGATAGAATTATGGTTATTGTTTCTGATGTTCCACCTTATGAATAATAAATATCATTCATTTTCTTTGTCTAAAATATCTACAGCAAATTTTAGCAATAATTTATGTAAACAAAATATTCTTTTATTTCCCACCACTGTCCCCTGTCACCTTTATTTTGTGTTTTTCTTAAATATCTGCATTATATTTGTACTTGTCTCTCTCCCTTTGGGGTTTGGTACATAGGTTCAACCATATTTTTTTTTATTTCAAGCATTATTTCAAATTTTTCTTATTTTATCTCTTTATTAAGGAGGAAAGGTTCCAGAAAATAAAGTAGAAACTGTTCTGGAAAAACTTAACTATAAACTTAAAATGAAAGAAATGAAAGACTTTTGGAAGCATTTGCAAAGTGACAGTGAGTATCTAATTTACCACTTACTAACTACTTCCTTAAAGAAAAATCTTTGAAATCTCTCATTGAATCTCAAAACATTCTTGTTCACTTTTGTTTAGAATTTAAAAAGTACTTGAAGAGTTACAGTTACTACTTCCTTAAAGAAAAATCTTTGAAATCGCTCATTGAATCTCAGAACATTCTTGTTCACTTTTGTTTAGAAGTTAAAAAGTACTTGCAGAGTTACCGTTCTCCAAGATGAGAAGTTTTACTGCCGATTATTATTCTCAGTATTGTCAGAGGACCAGTAAGGGTAGATTTAGATAAGATTTAAATATAGATTTAGAAACACATCAGAAGAAACTGATAGAATTTATTGAAATAGATGTAAAAGGCTAGATATTAACAAAATGAAGTGAAAAGGACTAAGGGAATTGGAATTGTTTGACAAGTACTGTAAAAATAGAGGCGACTATATTTTCATTTAATAAATATGATAATGTCAGAGTTGAAAGAGAGTCAGTGACACCTGGCTTGAGGCCAAATGATATGGCACCAGACAGCAATCTTTAAAATGAAAAGAACAATTTTTAAAAAGAATTAAAAATTAATTTAGCATGTTAAAATATTCTCTGTAGAATCCCATAAGGTGGTTGAGTACGAGGGAAACACTCCAAAAATCAACAAATTTCCTCTATGTGAGCAATGATAACTTAGAAAAAAATAATACCATTCCCAACAGTAGTAAATACTTTATCTATATATAAGGTATGTTTTATGTTTCAGAAAATGGAAAGATTTTGCTGAAGACCATTACAAATGTAGCACGCTTATTTTCTGGTGAGTGAGAAATAATGATGAAAGCTATAAATGCAAGATTCTTTGTTAATTGTACCTATCGTATTTTAATTGTACATTCCTGTATTCTAAAATTACACACTAATTTTATTTTTCTTACCAATATGTTGATGACATGTTTCTTTTCAAGAATATAGGTGAATTTTTTATACCTTAAGTTTTAGAAGTGTCATTTTTTTGGTAAGTCTATCTTGTTATAAGCTGGTTGACTTGTCTTCATTGTTTTTAGAGCATTAATAAAAGCATTAGTTTTAACAAGGTTTAAAGGAAACATGTTCTATTTTAACACTCACTCTAGAGTCAGAAATACCTCATTATGTCCTTGTTATACAGCTGTTACATCTCTATCAAGTTGAGGTTATGTGGCTTTATAATTTTAACTGAAAATTCTTATATGTGAAAATGTTTACTTATTTTCCCTCTCTTTTTAAAGGTGATAAGATTAATGCCAATGACACAAAACTCTATCTGGAAAATATAGGTATTGAATTAACAAATAAGGAAAGCCAGGAATTACTGGACACATTGCCATTGGATGGTAAGTGTTGTAGACATTGTAGCAAATTTTGGAGCATCCTGGGCTTATGAGTTAAGTGCATAAACTTCAAGAAGCATAACTGTTTATAAAGCCCTATTGAAAATTCAGAGGGACATTGGCAACATAGCTTATTAGTCATTTCACTTTTTTATCCCATTTTAAATCAATAAATTAGATATACACAAACAAGTATTTTTTAAATTATATTTTTTTTCTTACAATGTTTGCTTTCTTTTCTAGGTGTAGTCCCCATAGAATTCCCACCACCAATTCACCATTGTCACCACAGTCTCTTATGCTCTTCCCCTCTCTGCCTTAATCCCAATCCATCCCACTTCCTTGCAGAATGTCTCTGACAAGCAGAGGTGTTTTTGTAGGTGTTTTGGATATATATTATTCTTATTGCAAGGAACCCAGGAGAAATCTTACCCACCAATGTTGCTGGTTAGAAACAGATGACCTCAGTATGAGCTGCAGAAACAGCAAAATTGCCTTGAACCCTCTTGTTTGTGTCAGGTGAAAATCAGGTGAATGCTTACCTAGACTGGCATTCCCATGAGAAAGAAAACTTTCAGAATTTCAGCCTTTTCAAAGGAAGATTCCACTATATCATTATAGGAAAAAATAAAGAAAGAAAAAAGTGAGTCTGCTTGTAGTAGACAGAAAGAGAAACTCTTCTATATGGCTCTCCTCCAAGGTCTGATATCCAGCTGTAGTGCTGACCTCTCCCACAGAGAAAAGGAAAACTCTCAGTGTTTAACTATCCCAGCAGGGTGGGATAGGCTAGATAAACCAGCCTTTATCTGGAATATAAAGTGGCAGCTCTATGATTGGGTTTTGAAAAAGAGAATACTGGAAGGAGACAGATAATTTCAAACTGCATTAAATGGATTGTGCCAAACAGGAAATCCATTCATGAGTCTCTGAGAGAACCATACCTGGGAATTTCCCTACCAGGTTCTCAGAATCCCAAAGTCCAAGAGCTAAACCTGCACCTTCCCTGACTGCTATCAGCTATTTGTGCAGACTGAGTGCGTCTAGGAGAGCAAGCTCCTGATAGGTAGGGAGTTCACTGAGAAATCTTAGTGGACAAACAAGAACCCACAAACTTGAGCTATAGCACCCCTTTCCGGAAAACAAAAGAGGTTTCCAATAGCCATGTGGTGAATTGTAAGAACTAAGGATGAATTATAAAGGCTTAATTAATTAATTTAGCCACAAGAGGGAGGAAGAAGATTTAGAACAGGCATGTGTTCACAGAGATAGAGGGAGAACTTAGATAATTACAACACCATAGAATATAGCACCCAATCTAAAGGCAATAGACAAAGAGTTAAGGGGGCATGCTACTGCAAATGTGAAAGAAGCAATATATAACTATAAGGAACCTAAAAAAATCAAGGAAATACAGCATCACAAAAAGAAAAGGACCATTCTCTAGCAACTGAAATCATGGGCATAAGAGTTTTAATCCAACTAATAAAGAATTCTATGTAGCTGTTTTGAAGATACTCACTGAGCTACAAGAAAGCTCAGGAAAAAAAAATCAGTGAAGCATCCAGAGGCGGATGGAGGGTAGGAGGCGTAAAGACAAAGAAGGGAAGAAGGGCAATAGACTATGGTGGTGGACTATGTATGACTTGGTGGTGGGTGCACTATGGTGGTAATACCTGACAGGGGTATCCTAATATTATCAATTAAAAATAAAGAAATAGAGACTTAGTCCAAGCCCTTGACAGAAAATATACTGTCCTTACCATTTAAATCTTTATTTTGAAAGATAAAGTTGCCTTTGGGGTACTATTGTTATGGATAAACAATTTCATATGCTGAAATTGCAATCTATAACAAATCTAGAGGTAAATATATGAAAAGATGATGATTAAAAGAATTGTAGAAACGAAGGTAACACTTTAGAAAAAAATCTTTAACCTATATGTAAATAAAAATTTCAAGAGTTGTTAATCTTGAGAATCTTGTTAATTGCTTTGTTGCTTTCTTTTTTTTGGAGTATGATTAATAAAAATTTAGTTAACTAGGTATTATTATCTTTCTGAATTTCCACTTCTTGGTGAACTAAATTGATCTTTATCTTATAGATAATGACATGGTATATAAAAATAGACTGATAGATGGAGTGAAGACATACAGAGGTAAGTGAGAGAAAGAGAAAACTGATCTTCAAGATTTTCCACTTTTCTGAAATCTCTTATTTCTCAATGATTAGATGCAATTGCATTGCTGTTTTTTAAGTGAATTAGTATTCTTAGTTCTATATATATTCACTTTTAATGAAATAACCTACATATATTGTCACTACAACAAATTTCAAATCTTATTTAATGGTAAGAAATTTATGTATTGGTTGTCTCTGCTATAATTCATTAGCCATATCTGCTCTTCTTTCTTTTAGGTAAATTCATCCTAGAAATCGCTATAACAGTATTTTCTAGACTATTGCTAGGGAGAATTTTTCTATTCCTAATCCTCAGTTATTTCTTTTGATAAATTTCAAGAGCTTTGTGGTATCATTGCCTTTACTTCCTACTTGTGGTAGATGATTAATACAATCAAACATTTTGCCCTCTTTGGCATAATTATAAATTAATTTTATCTCCCTTCTTAAGGAGGAAAGGTTAATGCTGATAAAATATATAATGTTATTGAAACCATGGGATACCCACTTGAAGAAGAAGAAGTTGAAGAACTGTACAGTCACTTGCCAATTGATAGTAAGTCTTTCACATACATAATGCCCAGTTACAAAATATTTGTTTCTCTATAAGAACATTTCAACTATATTTGTTAATTTCATGACAAAAGACAGAAACCTATAGATATCACTCCTAAAGAATGGATATATATTACCTAATGTTAGTCTTAGTTAAAATATCAGTAATTGCTTATTGCTGTTCAGAATCTTTATGGCAGAGTACCAAAATGTTGGGATCAAATAAATAAGTTAAACAAAAAGAACATTTGAACAAAAGACAAGAAATTATTTAGTAATTCAGAGAGCATTAACTCAAACCTAGGGAAAAAAAAAAGAAAGTGCTGGAAAAGTTAAATGTTATTAGTAATGTCGTTTTTTGAGTGTGGGGTTCTTGGGTGCACTCTGCAAAAGGTTTCACCAGAGCCCTCTGTTTAGCAGCACGCAGCGAGTTCCCAGGTGAGTTTCCCCATGAGGCAGAGATGTTAGTTATTTTAAAGAGCAGGTTGGATAGACACAAGTCGGCAGAAAGAGGGCTGCCCCGAAGGGACAGATTTGCTGAGAGAGGCCAGCATGGTTGCAGGCAGGCATCTTTGAAGAGAGCTACCTCTGCTGAGGGAGGTCAGTGAAGTGAAGTCCAGCATGGTACAGGTCATGGGCAGGTAGGAAGGCTGCTGCCCTGCAGAGAAGAGAGCTGGTGGAGAGAAGCACCTGATAGTCACAGGTGGGCAGAAAGAGGGCTGCCCCTTTGTGGGGGCAACATTAGGTTTTTATCATCTTTTGGTAGAGAGGGACTCATCTCTGTGGGTGGATGGTTTATTCCTTCACCTTCATGTTTATACTCTTGACACTCCCTATAGCAGTCTGATCCCTTTCTGGGTGTTGTATTTCTTAATCTGGGTGTTGACCCCTAAGGGTTTTGGTTAATGTTTTATGCTAATCCCTTCTACCCCTGACATTGTGGAGTCTCCTCCATTCTTTATCCTCCATCATTCATACTATTGAAAAATAAATATCACGTATACCTAACAATTACATTTAGTAAATTCACAGGTGTCAAATTTTAGATTGTATATAAATCACCTATCTCTTTAAAATTATGATCAAATAGGTTTGCAGTGATACTCATGAATCTTCATTTTAAACAAAAAACCTCCCACTACAGTTAATTTTATTGAAATAGCTCACCTTTACAATATGAAGGGAAATATATGTTAATACACTTAACTGGGGTGAGTACCTTTTTGAATGATTTTTAGCAATATTATTTGATCAAAGCACTCTCTTTAACTGAGTATTGAGCAGCTTAATATATTTAGCATCTTGAGATGATTTGTAGATTGATAAATAGTGCTGGTTTTACCTAAGCCTATCTAATGTCATGATAATATCTTATCATGATTGAAATAATGAAATCAAGACTTCCTATTTACAAAATACGGGTCTCCTATTTCTTATCCAACTCTAATTCTTTTTTCCAAAACTCTGTGTTGCACCTGAGCTAAGCAAAACTATGTAAAGCTCCTGTTGAAATTAGATTATGGCCTCACCCTAAATTATCTTGATGGCAGACTAACTGAATGTTTCCTCTGTGAAGGTTACCAAGATATATTAAATTCACTTGAGATTTTAAAATACAACCAACACCTTTACTTCAGTAAATCTGAATTTTTTTAAAAACTGAAAATAATGTCTCTTTTCTTCTCTTTCAATCTGCATGAAAAACACAAAAAGGGAAATTTGAATTAGTAGAATGGATATGTTTATCATATTTAAATTCTTTTTTATTTTCAGCTTTATGCTTACATACAATGAAAACAAAACTAATCAGAAAAAAGAAACGTAGGCAATTGCTAAATCCCTACACTTTACTTCACAGTTTATAAATTTTATATTATTGGAACATATATTATTCTGCTGTAATTACCATTCAAACACCATACTCTGGTGTTTAAACACAGAATTATATTTTCTCACAGTTCTGGATGCAGGGAAATGAAAGATCAAAGTGCCCACTGATTTAGTTTCTGATCAGGGTTCCTTTCCTGGCTTGCAAACAGCTGACTTATTCAGATGGCGGAGGGGGAGAGAGTGAGAGAGAGAGAGAAACAGAGAGGGAGATGTCTTGCACTTTTTATAAGGCCACAGTCCACAGTAGTGTTAGGAGGAAAGGTAGTCCTGAATGGATTACACAGATAGGTTTATGGACTCCAACCCTCACCCCAGACCACCAGTGTTCCAGAACCACAAATCCAATAATATGATTATCAAAGAGTGGATCCCTGGGACCCAGGGTGGAGTTAAGCAGCCAGGCTGGCTATAAAACCAGAGCGGTGAACCTGGGCTTTGCTCTTCTTTTGGAGCCATCTCACTTGATTCAGAGCCAGCTCTTAACATGCCATTGCATTCCAGCTCAGAAGATCTAGTAGGATATTTACGGATTTGTATCCCTCTCTTCTCTTTGTGATATTTCTACTTTATTCCCCTTCTTTTGTAAAATAAAACCCTTTAATAACTTGTCATGTGTGTCTGAATTTGAAGCTTATTTAAAAAGTCTTCTGAGCACGGGTGAGGAGCCAGTGAGGGAAACCCATTTTATATTAGGGCTGCCGTGTAACAGTTGGACTATATATAAATTTTGTCTTGTCTTGTAGATAAGAAAAGAGTTAGACTGGATAAACTTTTGGATGAAGTACATAAACTTCTAGGTGAGTGAGAAGAAATAATAAGTGCATAATAAAAGTGATCTCTCAATTCCTAATAAAAGTAGTTAATTTTAAAGATGTTTCTGTTATCCTGTCCATGAGATGTCAATCCTTTCATTTTATGACTTTTGGTTGATAACCTATGCATAACCAAAGAGACATGCTCTATAAACTAAATGTTATTTATTATTGTAAACAATTATCCAAAAGCCCACAGTAATGCCTAAACAACTAGCCCTTTATTCCTAAGGGAATTTTCAAGACTATACTTTATTTTTCCTACTTACAAAAATGGTCAGGCAAATTATACATACAGGTAATATGATCACTGTGAACAAGCTCAGAACTGAGGCAAATTATTTTTATTTTTTGTTAGTATTTATTTATTTATGTATATAAGAGCTGGGGTACAGGCCAGAGTCATGGGAGGCGAGAGGATTCACAAAGACAGAGTGGGGAGCAGAACAGGCAGAATGACTGAAACACACTGCTGAGGGGAGCAGTGGGTGAGGCAGGAGAGGTCTGCTGTACCATGTGGGTCCCCTCTTGGCCGGGGATTGAACTCGCACTGCTGTTCAGGCGACACTTCACAGTGTCGCGCTCAACGGGCTGCGCCACCTGGGAGGCCCGGCAAATTACTTTTAAATAATCAAATATTGCATGCCAGAATTATTACACCAACACATTTAGCACTCAACATTCAGTGTTCCCATTGGTTTTTTTTATCCTTTATTTTAGGATGATACATACAGATAAAGTTGATATTATTATTCAAAGTTTAAAATATAGCCTTTACATTACTTTCTTCTTTAAGGGGATGAAACTGACTATGATGATGTGGACAATATTCTGCAAAACATAGGGTTACGACTCTTGTTAAAGGAAAACTTTGTGTTAATGAAAAGTTTGCCACCTGATGGTGAGTATTTAATCTGCCAGTGAAGTGTTCATCCATCCAATAAAAGTCCATTATTGACATGAGGTATTAGACATTGTAGGAGGTTCTTAGTCGCAAAGATGAATAAGACATATTCAAGGTTCTAAGACAGCACTCAGTGTAGAGATTGATAGCACAGAAAAACAAAATTAAAATGAATGCTATGCATTATGATAGGGCTATAATATTAATAAATATTTACAACTGTGAAAGTACAAAGGAGAGATGGACCAACTGCTTGAAGATTCTGAGACTTCTAAGTGGATTTTGCTCCAAATGTGATGGAAAGGTTTTGATAGTAGGAGATCACAGAACTATAAATAAAAGCATTCGAAAATGCATGGACATATACCTAACCATGGCAAGTTTGAGAAACCATGTGCAATCTCATGGTTTTTTTTTTTAAATATATATATATATATATAATTGTATTTGACATCGTTTGTAGTCCCCAGGGGGTTCCCACCACCATTTTCACCCGTGCACAGTCACGTCAGTCCCTTGTGCTCTTTATGGCCTCATCCCCATCTTTTCCCTCCCCTCCCTCCGCCCATCCTCATGGTCCCTTGGGTTTATCTTTGATCTTTTGATCTTGTTGAGTTTTTATTTGTTTGTTTGGTTGTTTTTGGTTATGATTGCCCATTTCCTTTAGCTTTCTTGGGTTTTTTTTATTTGTTGTTTGTTTATTTGTTTGTTTTGTTTTCTTCTTTTTTATTTTTTGTTGTGGTTGTTGTTCTTTCACATTCCTCCTAAAAGCAAGGCCATCCAATATTTTTCTCTTGCCTTCTGGCTTGTTTCACTGAGTATAATTCCTTCTAGCTCCGTCCATGCTTCTATAAATGGCCCTAGTTTTTATTTTTGATTGCTGAATAGTATTCCATTGTGTATATGTACCACATCTTCTTGATCCAGTCATCTACTTTTGGGCATTTGGGTTGTTTCCAGGTCTTACCAATTATAAATAGTGCTGCAATAAACATGGGGGTACAGGTACTCTTTTGGATCGGTGTTTTTGTGTCCTTTGTTTTTTTTTTTTAAAGATTTATTTATTTATGCATACAAGCACTGGGGTACAGGCCAGAGTTGTGGGGGGGTGAGAGGATTCACCACAGACAGAGTGGGGAGCAGAACAGGCAGATCAAATAGTACACTGCTGAGGGGAGCAGTGGGTGAGGCAGGAGAGGTCTGCCGTGCCATGTGGGTCCCCTCCCTGACCGGTAGCAGGGATCGAACTTGTGCTGCAGTGGCTGCGGTTTGCTTCATAATGTGTTGCTTAACCCACTGTGCCACCAGGGAGGCCCTTTTGTGTCCTTTGGATAGATCCCTAGGAGTGGGATTGCCAGGTCATGTGGTAGTTCCATCTCTAGTAGGCCGAGGAACCTCCATATGGCCTTCCATAGTGGTTGGATTAACTTACATTCCCACCAGGAGTGTAGTAGAGTTCCTTTTTCTCCACATCCTCACCAGCATTTATTGTTGTTGGTTTTTTTGATGTGTGCCATTCTTACCGGTATAAGGTGGTACCTCATTGTGGTCTTGATTTGCATTTCCCTGATGAGGGATGTTGAACATCTTTTCATATGCCTGTTGGCCATTTGTATATCCTCTTTGGAGAAGTGTCTTTTAAATTCTTCTGCCCATTTTGTGATTGGGTCATTTACTTTGATTTTCTTGAGTCTTATGAGTTCTTTGTATATCTTTGTGATCAGACCCTTGTCTGTTGTGTGCTGCGCAAAGATTTTTTCCCATTCAGGGGGGTTTCTTTTTGTTCTGTTTGATGTTTCCTTTTCTGTACAGAAGCTTTTTATCTTGATGTAATCCAACCTGTTTGTCTTCTCATTTTTATTGCTTTGGGGACTGCCACCTTGAAGGCGCTGTTGAGATGTATGTTTTGCAGCGTTTTACCTATGTTTTCCTCTATATATTTTATAGTTTCAGGTCTTAAATTTAGGTCTTTTATCCATTTTGAGTTGATTTTTGTACATGGTGTGAGATAGTGGTCCAATTTCATTTTTTTTTTTTTTACATATGGTGGACCAGTTTTGCCAGCACCATTTATTGAATAAGCTATCTTTGTCCCATTGCAGATTCTTTGCTCCTTTGTCCAAGATCAGTTGTCCACAGTTGTGTGGTTTTACTTCTGTGTTTTCTATATGGTTCCAATGGTCTGTGTGTCTGTCTTTGTACCAGTACCAAGCTGTTTTAATTACTATTGCTTTGTAGTAGTGCAATCTCATGGTTCTATAGCAGAGAGTACACCATGATATACACAGTATGTCAAGAAATGCTTTTAATTGACTCATTCTACTTAATAATTCATATACTTTATAAAGTAAGCATAATAAAAATGCCAATTTATAATGACAGTGGTAAAGACTAATAACACAATGGATGTGGAAATAAGAAAATGTTTTTAAATGCTTAAAGAATTAAGATTATTTCTTAGATTTTTAACTTTAAAAACCCAACTGTATTTATTAAATAATTTCTATACTTAAGGCATTTTCTAGATTCAGGAGACATCCTTCGTATGTCTTGACATGTCAAGTCTTAACTACTCAAAATAAAATACTTCACTTTAAAAATTCATCATCTAGTTGTGTAAATAAGACAGAGATACATATCTTGAACTTCTAGATAAACATTGCAAACTAAATATGTGCATTTATCTTTGCTGTTTTATAACATACAAAAAGGAAATTTAAAAGGCATAACTTAACAAAGGTCAAGAGAATGGTATGGATCACAACAGATAGGAAGCATTGGCTGCTTTCCTGCTGCCACTCTCCTACTAGATGTGTCCACTGGCACGCCCAGACTTGGGGACTCCAGGACACATCATCACACGGCCACAGGCCATGGTCACAGGTGTGGGGAATGTAAATTTCTAAAATCTGAGTAAAATTATAAGGATTGTTCTTTCTGACATTACTGGGTTTTAACTTAACACATCGCCTTATCAATTACTCTGTTGTGTCTCACCTTATAGCTGCTGGAAAGTTGTATAAGCAAAGGTTGCTGGATGGCATAAGGGCTCTCAAAGGTGAGTGAAAAATAAATAAAATTGAGTCTCCTTATGCTTGTATTTATTCCTTTAAAGCCACATTATTTTTGGTGATAACTCATTTGTCAGTCTTACTTGTTTACTTATTGAGTGCTTTTGTATTATCATTTACTCCTTTGAACATAACTACCTTTGAAGAAATTATTTTCATCTCTCTCTTTTCGGTATAGAATTATTTTTTTACCAGAATTAATTAAGTTTCTCCCTTATAAATGTTTCATGAGAACTATAATCAAATCCTCTGGACAAAAATCATTCTTTTCTTGATTCCCATGATACTGCTTTTCAGTTAAACAGCTTCACGATAGTCTCCCCTTTAGTCACAGATGATAGAATAGATAGAATAAAGCCCTGTATAGGTTTTTCCTATACATAGATAAAGTTTAATTTATATATTAGGCAGTACAAGGTTAACAATAGCTATTAATGAAATAGAACAAGTATAACAATATACTGAAATAAAATTATGTAAATGTGGTCTCTCTCTCAAAATATTTTCAGATGGCGTGTTTACCAGCATAACCAAAACTACAGAAAGTGAACTATGGATGAGGGAGAATTATTGGATTTTTTCTTTGCTTACCCTTTACTTAATGTTGACATACCTAGTATTTTTTCAGTTTGTTATTATTATTTACTTTTCTCATTCTTATCACCTTTGTTTCTCAGGATTGGAACTTGATGGTAATAAGTTAGAATCCTTCTTGGAAAATATGGGCTTTAAGCTTGAAAAAGGAGAACTCCAGGACCTGCAAAGCCACCTTCCCATCAACGGTGAGCTGCTCTTCAGCAAAATTATGGGTTTATATATGAGAATTCCTGGGAGTTTATTTAAAGTCATGCAGAGCATTAAGAGACAGAGATAAGGGCCTCCCTGGTGGTACAAGGGGTTAAGTCTCAGCACTATCAAGCTGTAGGCAGCCACTGCAGCACGAATTCTATCCCCTGCTAGGGAGCTGACCCACATGGTGCAGCAGACCTCTCCTATCTTGCCTGCTGCTCCCCTTAACAGCATATATTTCAGTAGATCTTCCTATTCTGCTTCCCATTCTGTGGTGAACCTTCTCACCACCACCACCCCCCACCGGCCTGTACCCCAGTTCTTGTATGCATAAATAAATAAAATACATCTTTTTTAAAAAGAGAGAGACAGGGCCTCCCTGATGGCACAGTGGGTTAAACAATGCACTATCCCTGCCACCGGAGGTGGGGGGGGAGAGGGAGTGACTGGGAAGGGGGTGTTGACCCACATGGTGCAGCAGACCTCTCCTCAGCCCACTGCTCCCCTCAACAGCATGTTTCAGTCTATCTGCCTGTTCTGCTCCCCACTCTGTCTCTGGTGAATCCTCTCACCCCCCACTCCTCTGGCTTGTACCCCAGTGCTTGCATGCATAAATAAATACATCTTTTATTTTTTTAATATTAACTTTTTTAATTTATATATATTTGACATCAATTGTAATCCCCATGGATTCCCCATCACCATATCACCAGTGCACCATCACCTCAGTCCCCTGTGCTCCCATCTTCCC
>JAGFMF010012271.1:2657253-2674218 GCA_019455555.1 Galemys pyrenaicus
CTGCTGTGCCCGCTGCTCCCCTCAGCAGTGTACTTCCGTTGATCTGCCTGTTCTGCTCCCGCTCTCTGTGGTGAATCCTCTCACCCCCCAACACCTCTGGCCTGTACCCCAGTGCTGTACGCATAAATAAATAAATCTTTAAAAAAAAAAATCACAATGTGGTTCTAAGGCAATATTACCTCAATTTAAAAAAAAAAGTAAACTTTTTAAATAATAAATTAATTAAAATATTATAATGGATCTTAAAATTGAGTGTATGGACCATTATGACTAATATTCCCTATTTAAGGATTGATTCATGCCCCCCAAACACCAGAATAACCACCAAACTGAGAACTATTTATGTTAATTTCTAGAATAAAACATTTAAGTCTCTGTTCCTAAAATTACACATTTTATACTATTTTAAAATATCTACTTTGTGGCCTAAGACTTGAATTTTTCCCTTTAATACAGGCAAAGACAAAATTTATGTGAACAGGTTAATGAAAGACTTGAGTTCTCTTGAAGGTAAGTTAAGAAGCATAATGAAGAAGCATAATGAAAAACTAAGGCCATCAAGCTTGTGCTTTTGTTTTCAAAAACTCTGCCTATTTTAATAATTTTCAGATTATTAATCCTGCTGTCCCAGCTGTTTATTAATTAGTGTTTATTCTTTATATGCTTCTGGCATACCATGGTCATCAAAATGGTTGAATTACAGTAGACTAAAAAATGTGGTTCCCAAATAAAGCTGTGTATCAGAATCACCCCAAAAAATTTAGTGTTCAGAGGACTAGGCCAATTTCTAATCAACATTGATCTTGATTTTCTAGTACCTAGGAATATGTTATTACAAAGTACTCCCAGAAAATGATGATAGAGTAAATCCATGACTGGTGGATGGACAGAGTTCTTCACTAATCTAGAAAGTCTCAAATCCAACTATGCAGGCACATTTATAAAGGTTAATTAGTTCTTTCCATGGCTTTAATCAAATACCCCTAACTCTCAATTTGCTAAAAGTTTTCCTAAAATCCAAAACAGATGCTACAGATCAGGGCTTAAGAATTCCTGACTTATACATACCAACATACCAAAACCAGTTTGATTGTTCTGTGCTCTTCTCTACAGAGTATTAATATCAATATTCTATAGAGAATTTATAAGCTAGAATGACTCACCCTTTATAGAATTACAAATATTTATCATATCTGCCCCTTTCCTTCCTAAGGGACAAAGGTGTCTTTAAGTAAAGTGGACACTTTCCTGAAAAACATGCAGATTAATCTCAAGGAGAAGGAAATCCAGGAATTGAAGGTCTGCCTACCAGTTGATGGTGAGAGTTTTCAATATCAGCATATCTTTAAGTAAATCTTTGGGCATATAGCTAATATCAAAGCTGAATACAAAAAGAAGAACAAGAAAGAGTAATACCTTTACCCACCGTAGCTAGCAAACTGAACCCAGTTGGCTCTCACTTGGGAAGGATTACCAAGAGTGCTGCCCATCAGAAGCCTCACTCTCCATAGAAAATACCAAATCTAATTAAAAAAAAAAAAATACTCAGTTTCCTACTGTTAACAGCAATGACCAACACTTACATAGTCCTGATACTTTTCAAGGACTGTTCTAAGCACTGTACCTATATTAACTTATTTAATCTTCCAAACAACTCTATAGAGTAGATTCTGTTTTCACCCCCATTTCTACATAAGGAAATTAAGGCACAAGGATGCCAAGTCATTTGCCCAAAGTCAAACGGCTAATAAGTGCTGAACACAAAATCTACTCTGGAAACTATCTTAGTTATTCTGCTACACTGCCATAAACAACTAGAATCAGTGCATTTAAGAAATATATAGTAAGTTTACCAATGGAGTTAATTAAATTTGGCATGTATTAGATGGTTCTCATGCTTATGGAACTGTAAAAAAATCATTAGGAAATTTTGAGAGGCACTTGACCCCATGAGAAAGTATTAAAAATTGTTCCAAGTCAATGAATATGTACTTTATAGATAGTACTTTTCATTCTTGTATCCCATAAACTTTAGTTAAATGCCCCTGATGTATTAGGCACTGTTCTAGGTCTTGGTGACCTTTGCTTTAATAAGAGGTAAATGGTTTTTCAAGAAATGATTTTTTTTTTTTGGTTTTTAAATCCTTTTCATGACTCTTTTAATCTACCAGTGCAATAAATATGTATAGTTGTCTTGTTTCATAGTATCCTAAAAATGAAAAAGGATACCCAAGTGATTTTATCTAAAGTGATGTAGAGTAATTTAAAGCAATTTTTGTGAACTACTTTGTACATCTGTGGAATCACCTGATATAGGGTAGAAAATTGTTTCAGGGACCAAACAGGCCTCAGTGGAACTGAAATGAGGCCATAATATAGTCTCAAATCTTTATTTAATAAAAATTTCCCCTTATACTATTTAATAAGTATAATAGTATTCATATTAACAGTGTAATGATAAAATGCTATAAAACTATAAAAGAATGTTAATAAAAGAGGCCATAATTGAAAAGACAAAAGAAAAAAGAAAAAACAAACTGTATCCAAGAATCTGGAATATGTATTAGTTTTAAAGCTAATTCATTCTCTATAATATGCTTGCATTTTGCTAGAACTTTATTTAGTAACATGGAACCTAATCTTGCACAAACCATTGAACTAATACCTAAGTAGAAATAAACAGTGAAGACCCTCTACTTTTAAATCACAAAAGTTGTAAAACAATGTTACCTCAATGAAGGAAAAAAATACACAGTGATTCTAAGTATCTTGTCCTCAAGGAATTATCAATCTTAGGATTGTTACAAATAGTACAAGAGAGTAAATGTCTTTGAACAGAGATGAACTGGTACCTTTGACCAAGTCATAAGTGAAAATGGTTTTGTCTATAGGCAGCTCTAAATTTCCAAACTGACCCTTGACTGTTAAGAGTGTGAACCTTTTAAACTGCTGTCTTAACGTCTCAATACAGTGTTTGTCAAATTTGCAATTTTACATACTGCTTAAAATGTATCCCTTGACCTCCAGTAGCTTGAAATTTATAAACTGAGAACTTCTGACTAAAGAAACCAAGTGCAAGGCCTTTGAAATCTCCTTCAATGAGAAAGGGTACCTCAAAACAAGAGTTTTGTCATATCTGGGAATTTTACTGAAATTATCAACATGATAATTATTGGCCTAAGAGCAGTCAGACGTGACACCAATACTCCGTGCTTTAAGAGCTACTTCTTGGTGCCAATGTGATCATAAACCCAGTGGTAAAGTTAGCACTGACAAATGGAAACACAATTTTTAAACAAGAAATTTTAATTCTTGAAAAATTTCAGACTAGTCTAATAAGTAATAATACATGTTCTGAAGGAAAGGATAGTGTTTTAAACCTTACCTATATACTGGACTGTGTAGGTTTTGATAAAGAAGAATGCAGGAGCTGTATTAGTTAAATTGATAAGTCTCTGACATGAAAAAATAATCAACTTTTAGGGAAATGTTTTCAAATGGTTGAATTTTGGGTTCCTAAGAATTTTATACCATTTTTCTAAAAATCCTTTTGATACTTTTTTTTATCTTACAGATAATGGAAAGGTTGATTTAAATGTGTTGATGGATACTGTTAAAAATATCACAGGTATGTGAGGAGTTACAATGTGGACTATATCATGTAATCTTAAAGTTTTATATGAAACTGTAGTTTTTTACATAACAGTGTTTCCTCCCTTCATTCATTTAACTATTTTCAGCAATCACTACATGCCACATATTGTTCTAGTTACTTAAGATACATCAATAAACAGAACAGTGGCCTCCATGGTGGCCTAGGTGCTATCATCATCATGGCCTTGCACAACAGCCTAAATTAAATCCCTGGCCAGGGAGCTAACTAACCCACATATGGCACAGCAGACCTCTCCTGTCTCACCCGCTGTTCCCCTCAGCAGTGTATTTCAGTCATTCTGCCTGTTCTGCTCCCCACTCTGTCTCTAGTGAATCCTCCTGCCTCACCTCCTCCCACCTCTGGCCTATACCCCAGTTCTTCTACACAAAAATAAATAAGAATTAAGAAAAAAAATAAAACAAATTTCACTGCCCTCATGAGCTTAAATTCTAGCAGGGGAAATAAGCAATAAATATAATAAATAATTACATTATGTATGTTAAAAAAATTGATAAATGCTGTAAAAAAAAAAAAAAAGAAATGAAAACGAGAGTCCAGGTGACTGGGAGAACAAGATATGTTGTTTTTCAAAAGATAATCAGGCCTCTTTATAAAGGTAACATTTGAGCAATTATTTGAGGAAGGTGTGGGTTTTGACCACATGGTGATGTCTAGAAAAAGAGTGTTACAAGCAGGGAGAACAAGAACTAAAGTGATGAAATGGAAAGGGAGGAAATGGCTCTTTGAAAAGGAGAAAATATGACATAGTCGGCAAGAAATATGGGAAAGTTGATGACTAGCATTCTCATGTGACTGCTCAGCAGAATTAAGGCCCCACTTGAGGTTCATGATCATCAATTTTAAGCAAGAACAGTCAACATGGTTTACTTCAGCTCTACCTCAACTGCATGGTTACAGACATCATGCAGAAAATTATTTCAGTGGGGTTTTGGCAAATGATTATGTTGAAAGCAAGAGCAGAGCAATTTAAATCCAGTCTTCTCAAGGACAAATTGGGGACACTTGGTGGGGAGGGGGGAGGGGGAGGTTTGAGGGCACACAGGAGCACAGAGGACTGAGGTGATGGTGCACTGGTGATATAGTGATGGGGAATACATGGGGATTACAACTGGTGTTAAATATATATAAATTTTTAAAATGTTAATAAAAAATAAATCTGCAAATGGAAAGAAAAAAAAGAAAATAAGGTTTTTAATTAAAAAAAAATAAATCCAGTCTTCTGCAAAATTTTTACACACAACTTTCTTTGCTCATCATTGTTGCTTTTGTTCTTTTTTGGGTTCAGTTTCATTCTTCCTGAAGTACATCCTTTGTACTGATTTCCAGTCTTTGAAATTAACTTTCCACAGTCATCCTTTGGCTAAATCTAGACTTGTAGAGCTTCCCTGGCAGTGCAGTGGGTTGAGTGCCACACTGTGAAGTATCCATAGCACAGCAGCATGAGTTCGATCCCCGGCCAGGGAGGGGACACACATGGCGCAGCAGACCTCTCCTGCCTCACTTGCTGCTCCCCTCAGCAGTGTGTTTCAGTGGATCTGCCTGTTTTGCTTCCCACTCTGTCTCTGGTATATCCTCTCACCTCCCGTGATTCTGACCTGTATCTTTTTAAAAAGAAAAAAATAAATCTAGACTTGTACATTGTTATTTTACTTCAGAATTCTGAAGTATGCTCCTAGTATCTCTGAAGGGAATGTAATGAAGCTCTTCTACAAGGTTGAAAATCTGAAAACTGGATTTAGATACAGAAAGGAACTGCTTCATCTACCAGATTTTCAGTCACTTTCTCTCTAGCACTCCTTATTGGCAGAACTTAATACGGAATCAGCTGACAAAACAGAAATGTGCTTTCTAGAGTTCCAGCCTCAGTATCATAAAACTAGTGTATAGAAGAGCTGAAGATGAAAGACAATAACTAATTAGCTGCAACCACCTACCCTTGTAGCTACACAGCTACAGACTCTTCACATATATTTGAAATTAATTCCATGTAACAGCAAAACAACTCTGCACTTCCACCTAATAAGATGCAACTATCCTTCATATAAATGAAGGGGAATGAGGTGAAGCAAAGTTCCATCAGTATATCTCTGGAAAACAATCATGATTGTCTCTAGGTCATGTTAATTACTTCTCAAATTTAGTTACTGTCTCATCTGAATATTCTGTTACCTAAAAACTAACTTGTAAAGTTACAGTGAAATGTGTATTTAAATTTAAAAGGGAAAAATAGGGAATAAAATAGATTTCATAGCCACAATTTTCTTGCCTCTATTTTTGCTATTAAAATACCAGTGACAGGGCCTCCCTGGTGATGCAAGGGGTTGAGTGTCGCACTGTGGGGCTTCTGCAGTCACTGCAGCCTGAGTTGGAGCCCCAGCCAGGGAGGGGACCCACATGGCACAGCAGACCTCTCCTGCCTTGCCCACTACTCCCCTAGGCAAAACAGTCAATCTGCCTGTTCTGCTCCCCACTCTGTCTCTGGTGAATTCCCTCATGCCCCCCCACCCCCTCACCTCTGGCCTGTACATCAGCTCTTGTATGCATAAATAAATAAAATAGTTTTTTAAAAATCAGTGATAAATTTCATTGTATATTTATAGTTAATTCTATTTCTCTTGTAACTCTTAAGATTATCTCTTTTTGAAGTTTTCATTATGTTGTGGCCAAGTGTGATCTTATTTTTAATAATCTTACTTGGAACTTGTGATTCCTGAAAATAGTCATGCTTTCCGTCAAGTCTTGAAAACTCTGTTCCATTTTGCTTCAAGTATTGCCTCTTGCCAAATAGCTCTTATTTCTTTTTGGAAACTCCTATTATATGTGTGTTGATTCTTCTATTCTGCTCTTTATATATATTTTTTTTCATATTTTCCCTTTTATGTTTTTGTCCTAATTAGAGGGAATTTCTCAACTTTCCCTTCCAGTTCACTAATTCTAGCTATAATTCATACTATTTGTCAATACTATTTGGACTTCAATTTCAATAATTTTAGTTTTGTTTTGTTATTGTTTTACTTCTTTTTCAAATTAATCTGTTCTTTTCCCCAATTTCTTGTTCTCATAATTGCTATGCTTTTTTTTATTAAAATATTTTAAAATTTACATATACTTGCCATTAATTGTAATCCCCATGTATTCCCCATCACCATCTCACCAGTGCACCATCACCTCAGTCACTCGTGTTCCCATCTTCCCTCAACCCTCCCCCTCTTTAAAGTATTTAACTTTACAGTGTTTCAAATCCATCTCCTTATTTCATGTGCTCAACTTGTATTGTAATTATATAAGTATAAAATCACTCAAGGGTAAAGGGAGAAATTCACTCAGGAGTCAACTTAATTTTCATTTTTTTTTAAGATTTATTTATTTATGCATACAAGCACTGGGGTACAGGCCAGAGGTGTGAGAGGATTCACCACAGAGAGCAGGGAGCAGAACAGGCAGATCAACGAAAGTACACTGCCGAGGGGAGCAGCGGGCACAGCAGGAGAGGTCTGCCGCACCATGTGGGTCCCTCCCCTGGCCCGCAGCAGAGATCGAACTCGTGCTTCAGTGGCTGCGGTCCGCTTCATAGTGCGCTGCTTAACCCACTGCGCCACCAGGGAGGCCCTTAATTTTCATTTTTAAAACCAGTCTGCTATTCAGATAAAAGTAGATGAAAAGTAAGATGAAGAGGACAAGAAGACTCAGTGGAGGGGAAGGATTAGAAGGAAGAAGAGGAAAAAAAGAAGACAGCTAATATTCTAGTAGTTGAACATTTATATTAGCCATCAAATAGCACCTAAATTACTAAGAAATTATATAATTCCTATTTTACTATTATGTATGATAATGTCTTACAAGATATTCTGTTTATTTTGGTTAAAAAAAAATTCTGACTCCCTTTCCTTGATTCTGAATAACTAAACAAGTCTTCATTACTCCTATTTTCTCACCTTCACTTGGAAAGGATATTTCATATGTATACTTCCCTTTTTCTAAAGGAGAGAAGATTCATACTCAGGACCTGAAAAATATTATGAAAAACAAAGGAATAGAACTTACAAATAAGGAATACAAAAAATTGCTGAAAACTCTACCAGTTTCTGGTAAGAATTTAAGTGTGTTCTGCTTCACTGATGTCTAAAAATGAATTCATTCAACAAACATTTGTTGGCGATATGTTTTATGCCTGGCCCTGTTCCAAATACTGGGAAAGCAGGACAAGTTGGCAGGGACCATATTTCCTCAAGGTACTGCCCTCTTAAAGAAAAATCAGTGAAGTTTGGTTCTAAGATTTTGTATGTGAAATTCTAACATTTCAAACATTTTGTGTCAATTAAAATATTGTTTAAAAGTTCACATTTTTTAAAATTCTTGTCTTACCATTTTGATTTCAGTTTAGGAAAGTAGGAAGCTCTTTGATCTGAAGTTCCACATAGGACAAATTCTTTTTTCCTTTCAGAGAAATCTAAGGTCTCAATTATAAGGTGGAAGACGATGAAAAGGCTGAAAAATAGGAAGGATAAGGAAAGAAAATTAAGATAAATTAGATAGGAGAAAATGGAAAAGAAAAAAAAAAAACATGAGTATTTCAGCACAGTAGAGTGTTAATAATAGTCTTGTGTATTATCCAGTGGATAGATCCACTACACTGACCTTTCTAAATACCTTTTATTTCATTGAAAATTGGGACAAATTTCTAAAGGTTCCCTTTCTGAAAATATGCACTAATTTTTATGAATCCCCAAAACTTCTATTAATAATGTTTTATCTTAACAGCTGATAAAAAGGTTTATAAGAAAGAGTTACTGGATGCTATGAAATCCTTTAAAGGTAAGTGAGAACAAAGATAAGGACAACAAATTTAAAATTCTTGTTAATGCTTTCTAATTATATAAAATGATAATGCATACTTATATTGCCTTTTTAATTTTTTTATTATAGTTCCCTCTGAATTTTTTTTGTGTATATGTGTGTATTAAACTGTTACTATATGTTTTATATATTATATGTATTATATATAATATAATATATAATATATATTAACCCTCTTAGTGTTAAACTTTATTAAATGTTAACATAAGAATGCCATGTCATTTAACATTCTTTATCGATGTCACTCAAGGACTTTACCTTCTGATTGTATTATAATTTAGTAATCTTTTCCTATTGAACACTTAGATAGTCTCCATCATTTTGTTCTTATACATCTGTGATCTTTGTACATAAATTTCATCTCACTTTAAAGTAGCTTTCTTTGGGAAAAGCTTCCAATTGGAATTACTAGGCCAAAAGACCCTAAAATGTTTAAAGCTTTGATGTATACAAGTGAATAAGCGTACCCATGACCATCATGCCATGGCCATAATAGATAATTCTTTTTTTTCTTAATCCTTGCTAATTTGATAGACAAAAAATGAAACCTAATTCTTGTTTTGATTTTTTTGTTATTAACAAAGTTGAAAGTGCTTTTATGTCATTATGTCTTTCAATCTTAGAGCTACTTGTTCTGACCTTTTGCCCATTATCCTATTGGAGTCTAAGCATCTTTCCTATTCATACGAGTGACAGCTTTATATATTAAAGATATTTTTAGTACATTGTCATAACTACAGGAAATATTTCCCACTTGATTATATTTTATTATGCTATATTATTTTACAATAGCTTTATTGAAATATAATTCACATGCCATACAATTCACCCATTTAAAATATACAATTCAGTGGTTTTTATTATACTAACAGAGTGTGCAACCTCACTACAATGAATTTTGAACATTTTCATTACCCAAAGAACAAATTCTTTATCTGTTTGCGATGACTGCCCATTACCTGCAACTCTCCTAGATCCACACAACCACCAGCTTATTCTGTCCATTATTGTATTTTGACATACAGACATTTTTCTCTTTCACGTGTTTAATTGTATCAGTCATTCTTTTTCTAATTTCTTCTTACCCCTTTTTGCATCTAGAAAATTCCTTACTATCTAAATAGTATATAATTATACACACTTTCTCTTTGTTTTCTATAATTTCACTTTTAACATTTCTTTAACTCATCTGAAATGTATGCATTGATTTTTTTTTGTCACTTCTCATATTTTAAATGCTTTGATCAAAGCTACACCAATGGTTTCTACCTCATTAATAGAGTTTTCTATTATGTATAATTACAGTAAGAAGATGATTTATTGTTACTGTAACAAGTTTCCATTCCTACTTTTTGACCAGAATAAATGGGTTGACATCTTTGTCTAAATTACCAGAGCTACCAAACTCGTTCTGTGCATTTTGCTCCCCAATATGAAGTTCCCCCAGAAGTTGACTTATTGGAGCATTTTCTGTTCCTGACTCCCATTCGGCTGGCTGAAAATACTTCTTTGTGCTTTTGTTCATAGATAGGGATTAATGGCCTGCATTTTCCATTTCCTAAAATCCTTACTTATATTTTCTTGTTTTTATTAAGGAGGAAAAGTTAATGTCAGTAATTTAAGGAATGTTCTACAAAACACTGGATTCAGACTCGAAGCAAATGAAATCCAGGACCTTCAGAACCACATACCAGTTACTGGTGATTATTTAAGAGATCTTTATCCTATAGACAATGATTAGTCCACTGTGGAAGCAGTGACACAATACGTATTCTTGTGTATTGAAAATATAAGAGCTCTAGAAGAAAACATAAGAAATTATTGGGCTTACATAATATTACATAAGAATATTAGATAATGTTTCAAGTCTCATTTTCTTCATCTGAATCTAAATTCTGAATTTCCTTTCTATAGCTAAAAAGGTTGACTTGGATGTTTTGATGGATGCAGCAGATGCTTTTACAGGTGAGTGAAAAATTATATAAGAATGTGATGCTTTGTAGAGTATCATTAAGTTCATTCTGCACTTTTAACTATTGATATTTTTGTCTTACTGGAGATAGTTTATTAGAGATTTAGGGAAAGTGTGGGCTCTCTCAAAAAGAAGTTATTAACTCTTCTAATATTTTGACTAGTTTATGTCCAGTTCTCAAGTGATTAGTGAATCAAAATACAGATGAATACAGTGAAGCTCAATGTGAAGTTTTTGCATCAGGAAAAAGTGGTTACTACGATCAGTCAGCACATAATTCAGTAACAGAAATACCACTTGCCAACAGAATTATGTAAATTCTATGTAACATCATAAACCGTTGAGCAGATTTCATGTTACATTGTATTGTATTAAACCACAGAATAGAAGTGCTTCCCTATTATTTGGAAGAAAATTCCTTTTCTGGTACTTATTTCACAATAACCATGTAGGCTATGTCTTAAATAATCACCAAAATTTAAACTTCCTCCTATAGTTAGAAATCATGCTGCACTGTATCATGTTTGCCTTAATTTAGAATAATTAGATCTCCTAATACCATTACCTGAAACAATTCTCATTAAAGGAGAAAAGGTGGAAGTCAGTGACTTAAAAAATATTCTGGGAAAAATGGGAATAGAGCTCACTGAAAAAGAACAGATGCTGTCAACAATTCCGCCAGTCTCAAGTGAGTACTTTACATACCATCATGATGCACAAAGAACGGTGGTATTTTGAGCTTCTGAGAATTGTCTAGTCCCTAGAAAAGCCCTCTAGAAAAACGCAATTCGAACATAAGAACCCCTGTCACTTGTGTTATGATTTGGAAGTGAGAAACCTCTCTTTTCCATTCAGCTATTGGGCTTCTGCTAAATATTTTAAATATGACAAACAGCTAAATCCTTCTGGAGTACCCTGACTGTGTCATACAGTCTCAGTGCCTCCCATTAGTACCGCCTGTCTTTCCACATCCAACAAAGACCCTAGAAGCCAGCTTGTACTTTCTGCCCTGTCCCTGGGACCGCCATGTTATACATCCTTCCTGCCTCCTAGCGCACTTCCCCAACACCTCCCACTCCCCATGCCTTTCCCCACCTATGCCCCCAGGCAAGAGCAAACACACATCTCCAAGGGGACTAGTGCCCTGGGCAGCAAATGCTCAAAACCCACTGCTAAGGCTGTGACCACTCACCTTGTCTAGTGTCCCCAAGATTGCTCTTTAAGGCCAGTCATGAGCACTGCAGCCTTCTTAAAAAATTGGCTCTAAGAGAGCAGAATAGATACAGAAAGAAGCAGATGGCCTGTAAGGAAGAGACTACTGCAGATACTTGCCAGGTGCTGAGGGTTCACTGTACACTTACCTGCCACAGGACAGAGGCCTCTGGGACAGACAGCACTTGGGGGGATGGGCTAGCTGACAAATGTCTCCTGTTCTCTGTCTCTGGATTTCTCATTCATTTATGAAAAGAGATTGTTTGGAAAACAAAAATGCTTTGTTAAATATTGTTTTACATTATAATTTGGATTTGTAACTTTTTAATATCACCCCTTTATAGGATCTACCATTTGGACTAAATGTATACTGAAGGGAATCTCTCTTGTGGGTCAAGATCTTAGGCAAAGAAAACAGGCAAAGGCAGAGGAATCCATGTGCAGTGAATGAAAAGGAAGAATTGTGTGTGTGTGTGCATGTATGTGTGTGTTTTGTGTTAATTAGCCTGTACCAACCTTTGTCATATACTCCAACGAGGGGCTAGATTAAACACATTGAAAATAGTTCCTGTTTTTGTTATTATTTGGTAGTAAAATAGAAATAAATTTCTATAAAATATCTTAAAATTATAGAGTTCCTTGTCCTTTTTCTTTTGACCCAAATTTTATCACATTTTACAGGAGATGGGAAAGTATATACAAAAAGATTACTAAAGAGTATGAAGTCTTTCAAAGGTGAGAATCTGTGGGAACAGTAACCAAAACATTGTGTTTCAGTTGTTATTATTGTTGTTTTTTTAATTTTACTTATTTTTTTAATGTTTATTTTTGCATGGAAGAACTGGGATACAGACCAAAAGTGCAGGGGTAAGAGGATCCACCAGAGACAAAGTGGGGAGCAGAACAGGCAGATTGACTGAAATACACTGCTGAGGGGAGCAGCAGGCCAGACAGGAGAGGTCTGCTGTGCTATATGTGGGTTAACTCCCTGGCTGGGGATTGAGCTCAGGCTACAGTGGTAATAATGCTGAGACTTAACCCCTAGGCCACCAAGGAGGGCCTATTGTTTTTTAAAACAGAATCTTGCTACTACTGTTCCATTTGATTCATGATACTGAATTTATGCTTCATAACCTGCCAATTATTCTTTGGGTTTAACTACATTTGAGGAATTATTAGTAATATGTAACAAGTTTAAAGTACTGATTTCATTTAGGTTGGTTATCTTCATCGCAGTTCACCAAAATTGTCTGATTCTTCTTTTTTATCCATTATTATTTCCATGGAAAACATAGCAGTGTCCAGGGAGTGTCTCTTCTATTCTCAACTTCCACTCTATCTGGGTTCACTTAAATGACCAGAATTATGCTCTGCTTAGGCTGGATGCATATGCAAAGCTAGCATTTTCTGCTTTGTAGACTTACTTGCACTTCTTATTTTCACTTTTTGCTAAGGGAAAAAAGTCAATGTCAATAAACTAGATCCTCTTATGAAGGCCATGGGAATTCAGCTTGAAAAAGAAGACTTTAAGGACTTACTGAGCCATGTGCCAGTTGATGGTAAGTTTTTCAGATACTACTGTACCTAGAGGGAGTCAGAGTTTCTATGTGAGGACTTATGAAAATAAATTTCTTTCTTAATCTCTTTGAAAAACTGATGAAATATTTCAAACACAAATAAAGCAGAGAACAATATAACACTTGTGTATCCACTGACTTTGCATTAACAAGTGTTACTATATCGTAATGTGCTTTCCTTTTTTCCTTCTTATGCCATTACTTTAATAAGATACAGTTTCATTAAATGACTCAGTAAGATGAACTTGGCTGGACAAAAAATGGTGAGAGAAAGATAGGATAATACATTAGGAAGAAATTGCTAAGGGATGAGCCTCAGGCTAAGACTACGTCATTAGAGGTCTCTACCTTCAAGTGCAGAGCCAGTGGTTTTACCATTAAAACCCTAAATGAAAAATAAACTTCCACCAGAGACTCAGACAGCACATCTTCCAGAAGAGCCAGATACACCAACCCAGAATAAATATATCATTCTTCTCTAATTCAGGGTCCCCAGTCTCAGCTAGTGATCTGCGGTTAAGTCACCAATACCAGCACTTACCTATAGCTGGCATTAACATACCAAAAACCTTGGCCTAGCATGTAGTTTAAAATTTTCCTCTCCCTGGGTTTAATGGTGTTGGTCATAATTTTGTCTGATCCCTCTTCCTATTATGATAAGAACACCATAAATCACTTCTTCATTGCAATGTTGTTTCCACATATTAACTAGGAGATCACTGCACTGGTGTGCTTTCATTCATTTAGCTAGCACAAACTACATGTAAAACACTGAACTAGAGAGTGAACAACTAAAACCTGGTAGTGGAAAGAAATTTAAGGCATGATTCCAGTTCTCAAATAACTTACAGCCCTGGGCAATGGACTTGAGAAACATAAGCAAAATGCAGAGTGGGAAGATGGCAACAGTGTCTGGGCTTAAAGGGACACTTTGTTATTAAATGACTTCTGAAACTCAAATTCAATCATGTCTCTATTCCTCTTATTGAGTATGAAGGAAGGGGGAGTCCTGGTGATGGAAAAGACTATTAAACTGGCTTCATTTCTATGTGAAGGGCATGTGGTTCTAGAAAGTAGTATTCATTAAATGGATATTTACTTTTTATTAACATCTTGATTTTTTGTTTAATTTCCTTTGTTTCTTGCTTATTTTTAGTTAAAAAGGTAGCTTTAAAAAATAAGGGGGAAAAAACCCCTCAGTTCCAACCCTTTATATTAATAACAACTTAAAATTTCCATGTTATTTTCTAAATAAAAAATTTGAACTATATGCCTAAATTATCTTTTGCTACAGAGAATGAAATGGCTGATTTGAATGTGATAATGGATGAAGCAAAAGTTTTTACAGGTGAGTAAGAAATTATGATGAAAGGAAATTCACAGACAAAAAAATGAGATGTTTTTAAACAGTAGTTTTCTCTGCAGTCTTACTGACACTCTAGATTGACTCCCTACAAAATTAATGATTAGATGTTTGTCAAGTATAATCTTACTGTTTAATTTGGGATTTTTCCTCTATAGCATATAATGTTTTCCACTTCGACATTGTTTAAACAACCAAAAATACAGGCCAACACTGTTAATCTTAAGGTGAAGCTTTGTTGAATAGCCAGAAAATAGAGTTACAGTGTCAAAACATCCCATGATTCTGAATATATAATAGTATTTGAATTGTATTTGGAATTATATCAGTTTTTCTTTTGCTTGAATTAAAAGTATAAATTTTTAATGCTTAAAGCATTTTTATTTTGATGCATTTTTAAATTTATTGCTATTGAAGCACCATTGCCCCACATCCTTGCCAGTGTTTTGACAGTATAGGATTTCCCTGCTCTGGTGTATTCTATTTCTCACTTAAGAACATACAAGCTCCAAGGTGTCCTTTGAATCTACATAGTTTAACAAGTTTCATTTCTGTTGGCTCTTCTTTTAGCATGATGACATATAGGTAATATTTGTCATGATTTGAAATCATTAGCACATTCCTAAAATGCAGACATGTTAACAAATTCCTTCTTTCTTAAGGGGAGAAGGTTGATGTAAATGATCTAAGCAATGTGCTCGAGCAAATGGGGCTAGTACTCCCGGATGAGGAGCATAAGAAGCTGCTGGAAACTCTGCCAATTCACAGTGAGAATTTGAACAACCTTTGAAGCCTAGATTTATGGGTGTATGTGTGAAACCTGCTGAATTTGTGTGTTTGTGTGTATGTATGTTTCTAACCCATTTAGAAAATACAGTTCTCACACAAGAAGAAACTCTATTCTTGTAGCTTTCATTTTAATACTGAATGCTGGCAGCATCTTTCGGTTTCATTCTTACTTGAGAGAAAAATAGAAATATATCTGAGGGATTTTTTTCCCCTGAAATTATGGATGTTGTCTTATCTTTGTACTGTCTCATTAATCTTCCCATAATTTAACTTTTTGTCTTTTCTTTTTTTATATATTTTATTTTGTATTTATTTTTTCTTATGATGTTTGATTTCTTTTCTGGGTGCAGTCCCCATAGAATTTCCATCACCAGTTCACCCATGCACCATCACCACAATCTCCTGTGCTCTTCCCATCCCTGCCTTGACCCCATTCCCTCCCTCTTTCCTGCAGAATGTCTCTGTTTTGTAGTTGTCTATTTTTGTTTTGTTTTGTTGTGGTTTTGTTGATGTAATTGTTATTTTTTCCCTTGATCCCCTATAGTAAGTGAGACCATCCAGTAACTTTTTGTCTTTTCTTATAGCTGATGGAAAAGTTTATAAGAATAGATTGCTCAAAGGTGTGAAGACCCTCAATGGTGAGTGAGACCATTGTATAAGCAAGTAAAAATAAAATCCTAATTTTTAGCATTTTCTTCTAAATGTTGTTCCATTTTTGCTTCCTGGCAATTTCTTGATCCATTGTTACAACTCAAAACTTACCATTCTTATTTGGGTGCATTAATCTTTTAGACTACAAGTCAAAGTATTATGTTACCATGGGAAGTTTCTGTTTTCTGGTTAAAATCGTATGAGTTGGTTGCTGTTTCAACCATGTCATTAGACTCCCCTATTTCTCTCTCCTGACCTCTCTTAGAAAATAGAAACAAAGTCCCCTAGAGAAGTATTAGGAAAAATATCCTGGGGCCTCCCTGGTGGCATAGTAGGTTAAGCAATGCACTATGAAGCAAACTGCAGCATGAGTTCAATCCCTGCCCCCAGCCAGGGAGGGGACCCACATGGCGCAGCAGACCTCTCCTGCCTCGCCTGCTGCTCCCCTCAGCAGTGTATTTCAGTATATCTGCCTGTTCTGCTCCCCACTCTGTCTCTGGTGACTCCTCTCACCCCCCACACCTCTGGCCTGTACCCCAGTGCTTTGTATGCATAAATAAATAAATCTTTAAAAAGAAAAATATCCTATTTCCATCTTAATTCTGTGCATACAATTTTATTTTTAATTTCTAATGAGGAAATATTTTTAAAATAAAACACTACAAGAAAATAATCCAATTCTATTTATCACTTAACGAAGTTACAGTCAAATCAGAAGGATGCAATATAAATTACAGTGACTATAGTTAAGAATACTGATTTGTATATTGAACAACCATTCCGAAGAAGAAGAAATCAAGAAAAATATACCCTTTACAATTGAAACCAAGAAAATCAAATACCTGGGAATCAACCTAACAAAAGAAAC
>JAGFMF010012271.1:2679629-2772378 GCA_019455555.1 Galemys pyrenaicus
TCTCTGTGGTGAATCCTCTCACCCCCCCACACCTCTGGCCTGTACCCCAGTGCTTGTATGCATAAATAAATAAATCTTTAAAAAAAAAAAAAAGAAAAAAATCTCTTCCCAACCAGCTTCAGAGAAATTTGTAACAGCCTCAATATCTAATGGTATGGGAATTATTACATAAACCGTGGTGTGTAGCTTAATGGGATATTATGTGTTGAAATGTTAACAAGTCTTAACCGTGGTAAATTAGTACATTTATCAAGTAATGATATTAGGTTGGAAAAGCAGAATACAAATTTGGTTTTAAATTAGATTTCCATATTGTAAAACTACAATCTTATCGTTAAAGACCAGAAATGGAATATGAAAAAACTAGAAATGTTTTTTGGGTAGGTTAGTGAAACTATATTTCCTTTTTTATATTAATCTTTAATGTTATATTAATTTTACAATAAATAAAGAAGAATTACTTCTGTGTTGTGATAAATAAAATTCTTGGAATGCATAGTGACCAGGGAAGCAAATAAGAGGTAACTTTTTTTAAGTAAATAAAATTTTTAAACTGGTCTACAGGAAAAAGATTAAATTTTATTTATTTTTTTTAAAGATTTATTTATTTATGCATACAAGCACTGGGGTACAGGCCAGAGGTGTGGGGGTGGTGAGAGGATTCACCACAGAGAGCAGGGAGCAGAACAGGCAGATCAATGGAAGCATACTGCTGAGGGGAGCAGCGGGCACAGCAGGAGAGGTCTGCTGCACCATGTGGGTCCCCCCCCTGGCCGGCAGCAGGGATTGAACTCGTGCCGCAGTGACTGCGGTTTGCTTCATAGTGCGTTGCTTAACCCACTGCACCACTGGGGAGGCCCAGGAAAAAGATTAAATTTTAACTGAACATTATACCACAGGGCCCTTCTCAAAACTGAATTTTCATGTGGTTTAGGATGAAGGGGAAAAAATAAAACCAAATCCCTAGATGTAGTTTTATTCGCTATTAATTTTACAGTAATCCACATGTCATTCCCTAACCCACTGTAGCCACCTTCTGATTCCCTGAGCTAGAATTAGACAGGATATTTTTCTAATCTTCCTGTTAATTCTCAGTGTGTGGGAAATGGTATAATTAAGGACAGATAGCATTTTCTTCATTCCTTCTGGATAGGTCTGTAATATTTCTGCAATTTACTTCTTACCTTTTCTAAGGAGAGGTGATTGATATCCAGCACTTAGACAACTTTCTAGCAAGTGAGGGGATTTATCTCGCAAAAGAAGAACTAAAGGACCTGATGCCTCATTTGACACTTACTGGTGAGGTTTTTTTACATTCTGTTGTCTTCCTACAAGTATGTCTTTGTTATTTTATACATAATATTCTCAGGAATTATCCTCATGTGATACAACTTAAATGTGCATTTGAATTACCTGGGCAAATATTGACTTAAAGTGCAAATTTTGATGCAGGTCTGGGGTGCAACCTGAAATGTCTGCTTTTCCAGCAAACTCTGAGGTTATGCCAGTGTTGCTGGCCCACAGCTCACACTCTGCTCTATCAGCTCTGAAAAAACAACACATTAAGATTGTGACTGGCCTTTTATATCTTAACTCACAAGTATTATTCCAACCTCACCTTCCCCAAAAAAGAAGGAAAAATATTAGAGTAACTGAAATTAGAAAATAAAAATGAGTATTAGGGAGGGAAACACAGGAGGAACAAGGGGATTACAGAGTTGATGGATTTGTTTGCCAGTGTGTTTACTGACATTTTTTTGTCTGATTATAATTTATTCTGTTTACATGACTTTCCTGCTGGCTCTTATTTTTTATAGTTACTTTAGGTTAGCTTTTAAAATTTCTACTACTTTTTTTCTAATATAAAAAAAGATGACCTAGAAGCATTTGGGGGGGTGGATATAAACATTCAGTCAACAACACTGCCTTTTCCCACCAAAGCTTTTTAGAAATTGTTTTCAATAGACATTATTTTTCATTAAAAAGTATTAACATGTACCAGGTTTGTTACTGTTATTTTTAATAACTTAATAACTATTTCTTAAATATTCTCAATTTTAATGTCTAATATGGTAAATATACATTGATGTAACCCATACAAACCACTTGGAGGTCCTCAAATTTTAAGAATGCAAAGTCCTGACACCCAAATGCTTAAGAATCTTTAGTCTATCAAATGTTTAAGAATCTGGATGATTCTTTTGTCACTACTTTGTTTCATCTGCCTTCTAAATACTTCCGTCTTCATGTATCTCATCACCTTACTTCCTTTTGCTGCAAGGAAAGGGTGAAATTTCACCCTTATCAAATGCACACAGGTTGAGTCAATCATTTCTGGCACACTAGCGTCATTTGTGCATGCAAGGATACTTTGTGTTTTATTTCATTGCATTCCCCTATATCTCTTATATTCACTCCTTTTCCCCTCATAGGTGCATTCTCTGTTATATCTAAGGACATATGTCCTTCCAGTTCATCCTCTCCATGTTAGTTTAGATATATGTAACTCTTAAGAGCCCTATGTGTGATATTTAGTTTACTTAAATGATGTATTATAAAACTCATTCTATATATTACTGTACTCAACATTATTTTTTAAACAACTTTATTAAAATGCAGCTTATAAACTATACAATTCATCCATTTAAATGGGTACAATTCAGTAGTTTTTAGTATCCATAGGTACATGCAACTATCAAGATACAACTGTGTTGTCTCTACCTTATTCCTTTTAATGGCCAAATAATATTCTATTGTATGGATATATCACATTCCGTTTCTCTATTCTTCAGTTGGTAGACATTTGAATTTTTCCCACCTCTTGGTATAAGCTGCTGTAAACACTTGCATATAACTTTTGGTGCTGCTATATCATAATGCTGTTGTAAACATTTATCAGTATGTTTGCCACTAAACATTATCAATAGCCCTTTAACAAATAATTGTGGGAAACTTTTTGTCTGAACATGTGTATCTGATTCAAACTGTTTTACAGAAAATGGGAAAGTTAAAGTGAATTCCATAATGGATGGCCTGAAGAAATTTAAATGTGAGTAGGTATTTGTAATTCATTATAAAATTGGTAATCTGATGGTAAATCGTGTTCAATTTATATATATTTCTTGGTTATAAAGTAATTCATGTAATTAAAGAAAATTTCTGGATTCAAAAAATGAAAGAGTGAAAAAAAAGTTGTAACAATCTTAAGTCTATCACCCAATGGTAAAAGAATGAATAGAAGGCTTGAAAATGCTGCTGTGAAATTGATCAATTAGTAGAGGTCAGGTAAAATTTGTCTTCTGTTCTCTTCCCACACACACCTCAACTTGTACTTCATTCCTAAGTAATTTTTATTTGCTCTGTGTACTAGTGTTTTTCAACAAATATGTTTTAAAAAAACAAAAAATTGTGAACCTCTGCCAATTTGTTTCAAAAAGAAGGACTTAAGAATAATTTATAGTACTTTATACAAATATCTAAAAAATGAATTTTTAAATTAATTTATTTATATATATTTTACATCATTGTTCATTTTTGTACAATGTATTCTTACTCCTCTCAGGTGTAGTCCCATAAAAGTCCCATCACCAGTTCACCATGTACCATCACATTAGTCCCATGTGCTCTTCCCTCCTCCGTTTCGATCCCTCCTCCTCCCCTTCCCCTGCAAAATGTCTTTGATTTATAGTTGCCTGTTAATTTTGTTTCTTTATTATTATCTTTTTTTTGATCCCTTATTTGGTTCCCCCATATTATATTCCCTATAAGTGAAACCACCTGATATTTTTCTTTTTCCTTCTGGCTTATTTCACTGAGTGTAATCCCTTCCAGCTCCATCCATGTTGCTGTGAATGGAGCATCAATTTATCTTGTTGGGGTTTATTTTGCTTTAAAAACCCTCTTTTTTTTTTAAAGATTTATTTATTTATGCATACAAGCACTGGGGTACAGGCCAGAGGTGTGGGGGGGTGAGAGGATTCACCACAGAGAGTGGGGAGCAGAACAGGCAGATCAACGGAAGTACACTGCTGAGGGCAGCAGCGGGCACAGCAAGAGAAGTCTGCTGCACCATGTGGGTCCCCTCCCTGGCCAGCGGCAGGGATCGAACTCGTGCTGCAGTGACTGCGGTTTGCTTCATAGTGTGTTGCTTAACCCACTGCGCCACCAGGGAGGCCCTAAAAACCCTCTTTTATCATAAAGGAAATGATAGTCCAGTATTTTCCAAAATTTTGATCATGACCCACTATAAGAGGTACACCTCATAATATCACTCAATACATGCAGACCCAGACACATATAAACAAGAAGCTTCATTAAACTGTATTCCATTTTGTTCTGTTTTTTGTTTGTTTTGCATCTACCAGAGAGATTTTCTTTTTTAAATTTTTTTATTTTTTATTTTTATTTTATATGTATTTTACATTATTTTTCATTTTTATACAGTGTATATTTCTCATCCTCATGAAATTCCCATCACTAATTCACCCATGCACCATCACCGTAGTTCCTTGTGCTCTTCCCACCCATTTTGTTCCTTCTCCCTTTTCCTCCCTTTGGAAATGTCTCAGATTTACAGTTGTCTGTTGATTTTGATTTTTTATCTATTGTAATTGATTTTTTTCCTTAGTCCCTTTCTTGTTTCCTCTACATTCTTCTTATAAGTGATACCATCTGATATTTCCCCCTTTTTTCTGGATTATTTCACTCAGCATAATCCCTTCTAGTGCCATCCATGTTGCTGTGAATTGCATGAGTTTATCTTTTTGATTGCTGTGTAATATACCATGGTGTGTATATATACCCCATCTTCTTGATCCAGTCATCTATTTTTGGGCATTTGGGTTGTTTCCATAGCTTGCTTATTGTGAAAAATGCTGCAGTAAACATAGGTGTGCAGGTGTCCTTTTGAGTTAGTGTTTTTGTTGTCCTTTGGGTAAATTCCTAGGAGTGGGATTGCTGGATCATATGGGAGTTCCATTTTTAGTAGCTTGAGGAACCCCTACACTGCTTTCCATAGTGGTTGACCAGTTTGCATTCCCAGAATTTATCTTTTTTGATTACTGAGTAGTATTCCATTGTGTATATATACCACATCTTCTTGATCCACTCATCTATTTTGGGGCATTTGGGCTGTTTCCATATTTTACCAATTGTAAATAGTGCTGCAGTAAATATAGGGGTGCAGGTATCCTATTGAATTAATTTGTTGTATTGTGTGCAAAAATTTTCTCCCAATCAATAGGGTGTCTCTTTGTTTTGGTTAGTGTCTCTTTTGCTATGCAGAAGCTTTTTAATTTGATGTAATCTCAGCTGTTTATCTTTTCTTTCACTTTCTTTGCTTTGGGGGATGAGTCTTTAAAGATGTTACTGAGAGCTATTGTCATATAGTGTTTTACCTACCAAATATCTATATAATGAACCTTAGTTCATTAAGATTATCTTCATTCAAATTAATTTAAACTCTGGATACCCACACTTTATATTTCCAAGTGAACAATGCTTTGTTTTATTATTTGTAAAAGAAAAAAAATCTTTGAGTAGGTTCATTATATCCCATCTATTGCTGCTGCTGTTGCTGGTACTAGAAACTTTCAGAAGTATTGCTTGGTAGCTTTTAACCCCAAAATTTAAGGATGCTGGAAGAAAGCCACCTTGATGATGTACATAAGATCAGTACTCATCAGTAATGATGCTTATTGAACAGGCACCATTCAAGAAAATTCACCCATTAAAAGAAAAGAAAGTTCAGTAATAAAAACAAACCAAGATTTTGCTTTCACTAAAGCTTAGTTTTTTAGTTCATAATATGTATTTAGTAAATGCTTATTGATTGACTTAAAAAGGCAGGTTCCTTTTTTCCTGTTCTCTGTTACTAAAGATTCAAAACCCACAGCTGTGTCAAGATCACTCCTGAGGTAACTTCCCAATATGAACCATTTAGAAAAAACAGTTGTATGAACTAGCAACCTCAGGAAACATTAAGTGGGTAGCCCAAATCAGAATCCATTGTTAAAAATCACTTACAAAATCAAGAAAGCACAGTTTCACATTCACGCAGCTAACTTCTAATCACTCTTCATTTTCTTCTTCCATTTCTTCTTTTTCCCTATTTCTCATATCTTCTCCATGTCCCTCTTAATAGATTATTTTTCTTTCACTCCTGCTTCCCCTATATATTCATCTATTCTTACAGTTTTGCTTTTTTCTTTTTCTTCCAGTCTCTATCAAAATACACATTTCTTATACCTCCCCTTTCACATGCTGACCCACTTGCTTTCTTTACTATATAAGACCCATTACACTTGCTGCCACCAAAATAAAATTTATTCTGTGAAGTCTACAGTGCATTAAAGAAAATATAGACATATAAAAGTATGTTTTATAATTTTAGAAATTTCAGACATTAGCATCTATTCCACAAATTTTCCATTTAATATTCATTTCCTCTTACTAACTTTTCTTTATAGATAATATTAAGGGAACCAGTCTTACTTCTGAATACTATATTGACATTTTTGTGTGTTTAAACATGTACTCCTATGATTTAAATTTTCATATGCACATGTCAAATGAGTAGACATAGTCATTTTCTAGACAATGGCATTTTTCATACTTAAGTATCTTTTTCCCCAGTTTCCACTTCTGTTTTTCTAAGGAATAAAGTTGCACTTCAGTGACCTAAGCACTTAAGTATCTTTTTCCCCAGTTTCCACTTCTGTTTTCCTAAGGAATAAAGTTGCACTTCAGTGACCTAAGCACGATAACATAAAAATGACACTCTGTATGAACAACCCAAGACCTGCTAATATTTATGTTATTTAGTGGTGAACTTTCAAAATTTCACTCTGATCTTCAATGGTGTTTGGATTGTGGGGACTACATGAGAATTTCTTGAACCACACATGTTAGGAACATAGTGAAATTTTAATAAATATTTAGAAAAAACCTACTATGGAAAAATAAAGTCAGCATCTCTTCAGGAACAGAAATCTTCCAAGTCACATTGGTGCCACTTACAACAGCCAGGAATGGCATGAGATGCCTCTAGTAAACTGTCTATGCTGGGAGAATAGCCAAGCCATAGGGAAGAAGAAAAGAATGAGAAGGTGGGGAGGGAAGGAAAGAAAAGGGAGAGGAGAAATAAGAGGTGTTTCATCGGTCTGTCTCAATTCTAAAGATTATGTCTTTTGTATTTAGTATTGTGTCTTTAGTATTAACCTCTTCTCTCCCCTTCTAGAAAAACATCTAATTTCTGTGTACTGCTTTCTGCATGACATTTTCCCTGTATAGCCTTCATAACCTAAATGAACCACCAAACATTTCCTGTGTTGTCCACAAACTGTCTTTCCTAATATTAAAACAGTACATCATTGGCTTTATGTGGCCAAATTAAACCACTAAAAATTTGAATAATTGTATCCAGCACTTTTCTCCCGAGAACTAATATCCTTAAGTTTTAAAAACCAAACTGTCCTGCATCTTGAGAGGATAAAAGAAAAAGACTTGAACTAGTGCTATTAAGGTATTTGTTTGCTTTTTGTTCTGGCCATGGGGTGGGGGAAAGAAATTTCATAGTTAATATTTATTTATTATGATACATACTGTACCCACACATTTCACAGGAGAATTTACAAAACCATAATATCTGTATTATTAAATGGTATATAATTATCAGTTTGTAACCAAAGTACTAGTGAAAATGACATGGTTAGAAGATCATACTTCTCTAGAGTCAGCAGGTATTCAAAGTTGAACCTCTTTACAAACTAAAACGGTGTTAAATAAATAGTCTTGACTTACTATGCTGATTCTGTAATGTTTTTCTTTTGGCATTTGATACATTAAGGCACCAAAAGAAGCAAGATAAATTAGGTGTATATCACATAGAACTGATGTTTCTTTTTCAGTTTCCCACTCTTCTACTTTAATTTTCTCTTACTCTTGCCTTTAAGCAAAAGGAATCATGCCTCTACATAAATTTACAAAAATTGCAACTGATATTAAAGGTAAGAAGGAAACCTGATGTAAAGAATTGTAATGATAGAGTTTAATACAATGACTTACTTAAAATGACTTATTTAAAATCACATCACTAATTTTCCTAATTGTTTTGTCAATTGCTACCCTCTATCTACTTTTTGTCAGATAATGGTTGAATACCATTATCTTTCCAATTGTTTTTCTGAGTTCCTTTTGCCTTATAGTCCAAAGCCACACCATCACACCACATCACTGGTGGATATAAGATATTTTATAATGTCTTCTAATGGTTTAATTAAAACAGGATACTATAAGACATCTCAGACTTGAATATTAAATATTACAGTTTTAATTAAAAGATCATATTCATCTATGTCCCTCTTTCCAATAATACTGTAGTCTCAAACCTATGAACACTGGATTTTTTTTCTTCTTCTGAGGCTTAAACAATTAGTGAAATTATTATTAAGCATCATTCAATCAAAATTTTTTGCTGGAACAACTTTCAATACACTAGTGTTGAATATGAAATTTATCAGCACAGAATTTTTTAAAAAACAATTTCTACTTTCCTGAAATCTCAGCAGTGTCAAAATGTTCTGATTCTGTAATTTACACCTACAAATACCCCAAAGGTGCTGACTGATCCATATTTAAAACATAATTGCTCTAAACCTGGAAGAAGCTTATGGGTCATTCTCACCAGGGCCTAAGTCTGAGTAGTGAATGAGGTCACAGTTGAATGATGAAACAAACCCTTTATTGGATTCTTGATCTGATTGAAGGACAGAAGTAGTAAGAAGCAACGCTTAAGAGTAGGTGACTATGCAGATTTCGTAGAAATCTACACTGAGTCTTTCTTAAAAAAAAAAAAAACTACCATCTTTATGAGAGATTGAAGGTAGTTTTTTAATTTTTTTAATGATAATTTTGAGTCAAGGGGATGATTTCACAGCCTCTTTCAAGTGCCTAAATTGTTGAGCCTCTCCGGAGTTCCCAGCACTGTGGTAGGTGTCCAGATTTTGAGCACATGTAGTTGAGTTGTTTAGAGACAACTTCTCTCTTGCCTCTGAGGAGAAGACCTGGAAAATTGATCACAGTCTAAGTTTTCCCTTACAGTTTGATAGTATTTGATGTTTGTTCTTCCTCATTCCTTATTTCTTGTCCATGACCCACCTAATACACTCTACATTTTGAAAAGGTCATTGGAGAGATAAAACCAATAATAAATTGGGAAAGATGCTCCCACCCAGTTTCTGATCCATAGGCCCTGATTCCCAAATATGCACAATTAGAAAGGCCACAGTGGTGAAGAGTCCTTTCAGGGGGGGTCTAAGATAGCAAAATAGCATAGTATTCCATCCCCATTCATACTTTTAAGAAGACCAATGGGTTCATAAGAACTGACGAGAAAAGGGCAGATGTCCCAGAAGAAAACCCTAGGAAAACCTACTTCCTACCAGATAGGTACCCAAGATATAAACAATTAGGTTTTAGAAATGCTGTAGTTTATTCTCTATCAATTATAACATGAAGTGTTTTACTGACTGCAAAAATAAAGTTGTCTTTAACTTGTCCATGTATTTCCAAATGCTTTATCTGTGTCACATGCTACCATGTACTTTTATATAGGATCAGAGTGACACTATTTGAAGGGGGAATAATGGCAAGAAGTGTGTTTAGCGATCTTGAGATAATAAAGGGTCCTTCCAACTTTGCACCTGCCACTAACTTGAATTTACAGACATTGCCATTCAGTCCTAGACTTCAGACTCAGAAGTCCTGAGCTCAAAAGTTATGAAAGGATTTAGAGAGATTAATATGATTTGATCATTAATTATACCCTCTGAATTCAGACAGAGTTACTGACCACATGGCAGTTTCTGATCTTAAGCCAAAAGTTAAGTTGAATCCTCTAAGAAAAGTTCCCAGCTCTGATGGCAAGAGGTAAGTAATAAATGTGTTAAGGTGATAAATATATTAAGACAAAGAATTATTAAGATGATAAATATATTAAATACTTATAAATACTATAAAGAAGTTAGAATGTTCATCAAATATCTATTCTGTGATAAATTTAGTTATAAAATAATACCTCTGAATTGAAAAATAAAGATTTTTTATGTAAAGAAAAATATATATGTATATACATATCCCTTTTGATTGGAAAATCAAAAAATTCTTCCTGTTTTCCCAAATAATAGGCTATTTTTGTGTGAGGAGACAGAATACACTAGAGGATTTAAGTTTTCAGTTATACATTAAGATGTTTTAAGTGCCATTTCAAAGGAAAATAAATTTAAAGGGTCATAGGAAAACCTAAACCCCTAAGAAAATGGTTTACTAGGAAAAAGGTAGTTCAAATATGGCAGGTAAAATGAAATCTGAAAATTAGCCTTGACTGACTTTGGGCTATAACTGGGAATGAAGATTTGTCTGTAACATTAACAATAACTCTTTCTCAGTCTGATAAGTAAAAAATCCAATAAATCAGTAGCCCTAGTGATTGAAGGTGAAAGCTGATTTGTATTTTATCAGATCCTGGAAAGAAAAGTCTCTCTCCTCTCTCAAAATGACCCTTTAAGAAAATGGGTCACTTTGAGAATATTTCACCTAATGTACTTTGCTATGCCAAATCCCTGGACCTCATTGTTCTTATACTCTATTACAAGCTGTCTCTTGAAATGACTTCCTTGTCACTGAAAGTAGTCAAGCAAAGCCTAGATAATACCACAGGTAGAGGAAATTCCTACATGAGGTGAAAGGCTAAATGAGGTGGTTCTTCAAACCTTTTAAATATTGTAAAAGAAAAAGAACTTTTCCCATGTTTGAGCCAAAGTAACATTTGAAATTCGTAAGTTGTAAGAGTATCCTTTTTTAATGTAGCTAATAAAGAGTTGACCTGCCTTATGTTGCCTGGCCTTCTCCTTTCCTCCTGCTTCCTGAGAATTTCCTATTTCTCCAAGTCCTGCATCTTTCAGTAGATATCAGTCAAAAGAAATGTGTATATATTTAAAAATATAACAAATACAAAACAACCTAAGTAAATGTAAACTTAAATTTTCAAAAAGTCCAATAGGTGGTACAAAGGAAGCACCACAAGAAATCAACATTAGTAAAAGCTGAGAAAATAAGACTAAGACAAAATCCCATGTTGAAAGATTGAGAATGGTACATCGTGAAACCCTATCACTGCCTTTCTTCTCAGATCCCACTTTGAAAATTAATTGAATCTACTTAGAAACTCTAGAGGATACTAAATTCACAAACCATAATTTTTAAAATTTAATTATCATGGTCAGCATTTATTTATGGTTTTATTTTCTCAACTGCTTCTTACAAAACACAATAACTAAAAGATTCCATATTTCTTAAGAGTTTTAGTTTTACTAATATTAAAGATAAATATATTTAAGTAAAATTAATTCATAAAATTATTATTATAAATAAAATATTATTATTTATGATTATCATACAGTATTAAATTATACTTAAATTATCATATAAGCAAGCCCAGATTTTGCATAATACATTTTTATGTTCCAAAATTAATAACTGCAAAATGTCAATTTTTTTTCCTCTTTTTCCAAATTTAATTTTCCTGAGAAAATGAAAGTTCACCCAGGGTTCCAAGTTTTCCAGAAGTACTCTCTAGAGAGAGACAGTTGAAATAGAGGTAGGGAAAGAAAAAGAGAGAGATCAACCTCTTTCTTTTATATACACTGGTAAAATGCAATTTGGCAATTAAAGTCATAAAGTAATCATGGTTAAGAACATTATACATCATTAGGATATTCACCATAAGATTTTTTATACTAGTTAGAAATTTTAAAAACTTGTATTTCTAACAATAGAAATAGTGTAAGACTTACATTATTACTTTGGAGTACCTCCACTTATTTGTATGATTTGGGATAAGTTATTTAACCCCTGTAATCTTCAGTTTCTTCTTTCATAAAGTAGGGGGGAATCAGACTTTTTAAACAAGGTTGACCTCAGTGGTCACCTTTTATCATTGTCATTCCATGACTATTAACAAATGACTGTAACAGGTCCCTTAGGTGGTATGACTCCAGAGATACAAGAAATTGTACAATCATTCCAATCAGCAAAAACTGATGACTAAAACTAATATTTGCTGATTTCAGATATGCATTAAATCTTTTATGTCTTTTCTCAGGGATAAAGATTCACCAGGATCCCCTCCATACCAGTTACAGTACAAAGAACAGAAGTTGAATGTTCCACAAATACAAGGTAATGAAAATCATCCCCCAAATGAACCTATAAATGGAAGCCCCTTAATATATCTGATAATTTCCTTCTCTAAGAGAATTCTGAGATTTCAAGAATTGTCTTCAGTACTCTGTTATTTGAAAGCAAAAAGAAATTTTTAATTTGAAATCTAATTTGTTAGAAGGAACAGTCTTTGTCCTAGAATTTAGATCGTCCTTATGGTGATGGTTTGTGGGTGCTATGGTCACAGGAAACTGTGAGGACTATACCTGAGGGAAGAAACCAATTACTCTATAGAAATGAACAATTATATAAGAAAATAAATAAATTTATTAAAGAAATAATTTATATGGCCCTGGCCAAATATTTATATTCAAAAAATAATTTGTGCACGTGGAAAGAACAAAGTCAAATAAAAATCAAGTATTGGAGCAGTATAAACACAACTAAAGTTCCGGGATTTCTCATAGAAAAAAAAATCAAATGATAAATGAGCTACACTGGCTCAACAAATGTTCATTTAAAGTCAGTAGTGTCCTAGGCATGAGATACAGAACACCTAACAAGTCAAACACGATTCTTTCCCTGAAGGAAAGTCTTGTAGGAAACACAGACAGTCAAAACATGATTTGTTGTTCAAATTCATGTGATAGGCGAAGCATAAAGTTACAGGAGCATACAAGAAAGTTGCCTAACTTGAACTTGTTAGGACAGGAGAGGAGTTCTAAAGAAAATGAATAATGAGTAAGAGTAAATCAAGTAAAGCGCACAGAGCCACATTCTGGGCAGAAAACGTGAAATCTGCAAAGCCCTAAAGGAAAGACAAAGCATGATACACTTGAAAAACTTTTTTTTTTATTAAGTTAACATTGGTTTACAACTCTGTATATGTTTTAGAACAGGGTCACACTTCTCCAAATGTATGTTACCATTCAACACCCACCACCAAAGTGCTAATAGCCCTCCATATTAGAAAAATTTTTAGAAGTCAAGCGTGTCTGTGTTTGGATTCTGGGAAGGCTGGTGCTTCATTCCTCCAGATTTAGAATACTCCTCAAAATTGTCATGGCCGTCAGAGACAAGGTAAGTCTAAACGAAAAAAAGGAAGTTAAAAAAAAAAAAGACAAAGTTTGAGAAACTTATAGAGTCTAAAAGGCATGACAAGTGAATGTAATACAATATCCCACATGGGATCCTAGAAAAGATAAAGGGTTCTAGGCGAAAAACAGTGAAATCTAAATCATGTCTAGTTTACAATATTATTCCAGTGTTGGCTTTTTAGTTGTGACAAGCACACCATAGTCGTGTAAGATGTTAACATCAGGGGAGACTCCATATATGGGAACAACCTAATGTAAAATTTTTTAAAAATGTTAAAACATCACCTCCTGCACATACATTATCTCTGTGAACTGCATTTCTCTCTTCTTGCTCAATCTGCTGTGGTCACACCAACATCATGCTGTTCCAGGAACATTCCAGATCCAGTCCCCTTATGGACTTAACTCTAAATCTTCCCTCTGCCTAGTCCTCTCTTTGCCCAGATATCCACTCCCTCACCTCCTTCAAGTCTGCTCAAATCTCACCTATTTGATACAGAAACATCCCTTAAGACCTGGAATTTCTAATTGCCTGACATGACCTCTTTTTCTTCTCTCCATAGCATTTTCTACCTTCTAATGTTAACTAATTTTACAGCAGAGATCTTTGTCTGTTTAGTGTCTATTTAGGTATCTTAGGTACCTGGAGGAGTGCCTGGCACATAGAGGTCGTGCAATAAAATATTTGTCGACTAAGCTGTGTGAATGACTGAATGTCTTCTAACATGAATGTCTTCTAGAAATATCGGGAGAAAATAGAAACATGTCAGAGATGATTCCAGCCCTAGAGAACCCTGCCTTTTATCAAGGGAGAAAGATGTTAACTATTCACACAGCTATAGGGCAAATTATCATTATCTGTACAGGATTAATCACTTGCTTACACAGAGATACGAACACATTAATATCACATGTAATTAGTTTTCTTCTGGCACTGTTTGGTTTGTGCTTTGTTCTGGGTTTATTTCTTTGTTCAGTATCTTCAGGAAATAAATGTCTAATTTTGGCTGCAGTTAATAATACCTTAAGCATTTCTTTGAAAAAAATTTGAGTCTGTACAAAACATAGACACACATAGTTTGGGCCCAAATTATACATTAGTTTTCTGTCACTAATATAACAAATTACAGCAATGGTTTAAAACAGTGCAAATCTATTACCACTTAGTTCAAATTAATCTATAGTTCAAAAGTCTGGTTTCTCTTCTCTGGGTCTAGAAGGCAAAAATGAAAGTTTTGGCCAGCAGACCTCTTGTCTAGAGACTCTGGGGAAAAAAATCTGCTTCTCAGCTTATTCAGGCTCAGAATTGAGATTTATTCAGAATTATTTATAGAACCTATATGACTAAGGTCCATTTCCCATTAGCACCTTATGGCCATCTGCATTCCACATCATGTTGCACCTCCATTCTCAAACCACCACCAGGGGATGATCAAATCCTTCTTAGGCTTTGAGTTTCTCTCCCATTTTTCTCTGCCACATTTCTCTTGCTTCTAGATGCCTAAGGGACACTGATTAAGTTGGAACAACTGAAACAATCCAAGGTTAATCTGTTTAAATTCCACCTGCAAAGTCCCTTTGGTCAGGTAAAGCAATACATTTAAAGTTCCAGGTATTAGGGTGTGGACATCTCTCAAAGACCAGTTCAAATGCCAGGGAAGGGCACTTTTCTCTTACTAGAAATGTTAATTATGTGTCATTTTTCTCTCAAAACTTTTTCAGAACATGGTCTCCAGTCAACTGTACTCTGTCCTCATTTCATTAGAATTTGTATTTATCATTGATAACTGCCCTGACTAATTTAATTCCATTTCTCCAGCCTTTCAAGATGCCTACAACTTCTTTTACAAAGATAAAACTGGCTGCATTGACTTACATGGAATGATGTGTACTTTAGCAAAGTTGGGAATGAATCTAACCAAACATGATGTCTATAATGAATTGAGATGTGCTGATATAGATCGTGAGTACTTTGACTTGTTGTTATTTTTTTCATAAAAGATATGAATGTCATAGGAACATGGATGGAACTGGAAGGGATTATGCTCAGCAAAGTAAGTCAGAAGACAAAAGAAAAATACCAGATGGTTCCTCCCCTAGGAGGAATATAAGGGAACCAAATAAGGATCAAGGAAAGGACTAAGAACAATAATAATAATAACAATAAAGACACAAAAACCAAAAATGAAAAGATAAGGACAAATTGGGGACACTTGGTGGGGAGGAAAGAGGGTAAGGATTGAGGGCAGATGGGAGCACGGGGGACTGAGGTGATGGTGCACTGGTGATATGGTGATGGGGAATACATGGGGATTACAATTGATGTCAAATATATATAAATTTTAAAAAGTGTTAATAAAAAAGAACAAATAATAAGAACATTTAAAAAAAAAGATATGAATGTGAAATCCATACCAATACACAATTTATCCTTGAACAATGCTGGGGAAAGAGGTGCTAACACCATGCAGTAAAAATCTGCATATAACTTGGACTCCTCAAAAACTTAATTACAGGCCTCCCTGGTGGCACAGCGGTTAAAGTCTCAGGGCTATCAAGCCATCACCAGCCACTGCAACATGAGTTCAATCTCTGGCTAGGGAGCTAACCCACATGGCACAGCAGACCTCTCTTGCCCCACCCACTACTCCCCTCAGCAGTGTATTTCAGTAGATCCGCTTGTTCTGCTCCCCACTCTGTCCCTGGTAAATCCACTCACTGCCCTGCACCTCTGGTCTATACCCCAGTTCTTATATGCATTAATAAATAAAAATAAATCTTTAAAACAACAACTTAACTACACCATCTCTTGGTATCCTTGGGAGATGGGTTTCATGATTCTCAGCAGATACCAGAATTCCAAATATTGAATGGGCCAAAGTATTTTAATTTTTATGTTTAACATATTATCTGATAATTAAAATATATCTATAATATCCTTGTTCTGAGCTTTTGATTTCTGTTGCAGGAGATGGGAAGGTGAATTTCTCAGACTTTATAAAAGTGCTAACAGATAAAAACCGCTTCTTTAAGGCTGTGGGTGAGTAAATATATAACTGAATGCACAGCAGTTGAATAGTACCAATTCACTACGTAATAAGTATTATTCAGTTAGCCCTCCAATCAGGAGACAAGTCAGGAAGATAACAGTCTAGGGCCTGCCTGAATTTCATGCTGCTTCTCTACAACTATTTGCTAAGCAAATTTATAGTTTTAGAATTTTAACTTAAATGCAGGCAGGCACAGGAATTGTCTAAAGTCCTTATGCAGAAGACTTTGCTTTTGATCTCCAAGGATAACCCTCAGGGAGGGACTGGTATTGCAAAACTGGTCTCCTTTTGTCATATTTTAATTCTCTATCAAGTGCATGTGCTATTTGGGGAGATATTCCTTTTATAAAAGAAAAAATATATTTTAAGAAAAATGCTGTCGTGCAAATTTGGATGTAGGTAATTACTGTTCTGAAAAATATCTTCCTCATCCTGATAAAATCTACCCTCACAATGAAGGTTGGAGATTCTGCTCTAGGTTAAAGAGCATGTTTTCACTCAAGGTTAGAACTGATGGAGGAGCACTAGAAATACTGCTATTAGTCCTCTAAATTATTTACAAGTTTAACAAGTTATTTCACAACACCTCACCACTGTTCATGTTTTGTAGGGCAAATAAATTCCAAATATTGTAGTCAGTTTTTAAAATCCATTGATAAGCTGCAAATGGGTTTATTTTCCTTAGGAAGAAAAGACACTAGTGCTTGCAGGTTTCACTAAAGTAATAGGGGTCTGCTTGCAAACCAGAAATATGTTTATTGGTCACTCCTTTACCTGACTGAACCAGACAATAGTCCATGATACATAATTCATGATTGTATTAGATGTATTACTATATTTCCCTAGAAGTCACTGATTAAAGACTTTTTTTAAAAATTCTGTGATTATTTTGTCTGTTTGGTCATCAAAATGACCTTTCTGACAAATGGAACAGATCTTGAATGTTTTTTATAATTCTCTAATCTCTGACTTTGTATTAATATTGTAAACACAAAAGGACTGTCAATTTGTTACTGGTTTTTTTTTTAAAGGTTTGTTCAGAAGGCATTTTGAAATTTTGTTTCCTTTCATAGCTCCTGAAAATCAAACCTGTTTAGATTTGGCTGGTAACCCCGGGATCCTGTTGTTTGAAATCCTATCAAAGCTTGTAGAAACTTCAGCCCTACCCAGAAAGACTATAATGGAAATAGTAAGGTAAGCGACAAAGAATGGGGCAAAAGCAGCCTTCTCATAAACACTTATGAGCATATTAGCAAGGCAGTCACCTCTCACCAACATTTTACTTCCCAAGGTCTGCTCCAAAGCAAAGGTATCTGTACAAATGCTCACATACCACAGTTTGAGACCTAATTCCTTCATCCCCACAGCACTACCTAGCTCTGTAACTGCAAAGCCCATCTCAGACACCTAAGGGCCCCACCCAAGGCCCAAGACAGCCAAGAAAGATCAGCCTCTCCTACCCCAGCTAGAGCATGCCAGAGGAATAAGACTCTTCCAGGTATTGTTTTGGTGGGCTTGAGAATCTTGTTTGGAATACAAGAACTTCCCCTTCATGCTGGAACAACCAGAGGCTCTCAGGAGGTCATTTGTCTCTGGGGTGAGGTACAAGGAACTGAGATCTTCCAAAATAGCCTTTCACTAGTGCACAGACAGAACCTCCACAGATGTATGTTTTCACACCAGGTCAACCACCAAAGCCCCAGTAATCTTTCTCCATGCCTCACTGGGGCTCCTCCCTCACCCTCTTCTACTGTATACCACCCCTACTTTCTGGTTGCCTCAGTTTTTAAGTTACATGTCAAGGTTTTGTAATTGGTTTTAGCTGATCTTTTGTTCTGCTTCTTTGTACTATACATAATACCAGGTTGAGATTTTTTTTAAAGATTTATTTATTTATGCATACAAGCACTGGGGTACAGGCCAGAGGTCCTGGGAGGTGAGAGAATCCACCAGACAGAGCAGGGGGCAGAACAGGCAGATGGACTGAAACACACTGCTGAGGGGAGCAGCGGGCCAGGCAAGAGAGGTCTGCCTGCACCAATGTGGGTCCCCTCCCTGGCCAGCGGCAGGGATCGAACTCGTGCTGCAGTGGCTGCAGTTTGCTTCATAGTGCGTTGCTTAATCCACTGCGCCACCAGGGAGGGCCCCCAGGTTGAGATTTTTTTAATTTATTTATGTACACAAGAACTGGGGTACAGACCAGAGGTTCGGGGGAATGAGAGGATTCACCAAAGACAGAATGGGGAGCAGAACAGGCAGATCTATTAAAATATACTGCTGAGGGGAGCAGTGGGGGAGATAGGAGAGGTCTGCTGCCATGTGGATTTGCTCCCTGGCCAGGGTGGCTGCCAATAATAGCTTCATAGTGCTGAGACTTTAACCCCTCCGACACCAGGGAGGCTGCAGGTTGAGATTTAAGGCATGCTTGTATATAAGCAGATGTTCATAGCTTTGGGCTATATCATAACAATATATAGCCTGCTGTAATTTTTTGTTACAGAATTTATAGCCTGCAATGCATAGTAATGTATCTCCTAGATCTGTTCATACACATTATGTAAACAGACACACACAGAGAAATTGCAAAAACACGCAATCAACAGTGATTCACTATGGGTAGTAAGGTTATTGGATTCTATTCTACTAGTTTCTTCTTTATACATTTCTATATTTTCCAAAATCTCTGCAATGAGATTTTTTTTTTAATTTTAAAAAAAGTACGTTCCAAAACTCAACACAAGGTAATATGATACAAGGCATGATTGATGTTTGTATTCAAGCAGGCACCACTTGTTGAAGGATTTGCTGAAGGTCATAATCTACAGGTATTTTTCCAGGTTCGACTTAGAGGTCTTGAAAAGAGGAAGGAAACCAAAGCCCAAGGATTATGGCTATCAAATAGTCCAATAGCCTGTGGAAATTAACAGCTGCTATTCTATAAATGCCACAAAAATTAGCATTCAATAAATAATATTGAATGGATACACAAATTAAGTTTAAAATAAGCTTATTCAGTTTATATAACTTGTAGCTTGACTATTTTTTTTCTTTTTGTCTAACACTCAAGCACTTTTTCATTAAGTTTATAGCCCTTTTTAACATCTCTGTATTACTTTCTTTTTAGCTATTTCCGAAAAAAATTGCAGGAAGCTTCAGGAATGTCATGGAGTCCCTATACAACAGATTATGGGAAAAGGAGGTTTAAGTCAAATATATGCACACCTCCATGCTCAAGCACAGCTGCCTTTGCTAATGCTGCCCGTATGACCATAATGACAGAAAAGGATTTATTCAAATTTCTTGAAGAACTCAAGAGTAAGAGCCATTGTCCTGTCCTCACTGTTGTAAAGGATTTATTTGTATATTACTGATCAGAAATAAAAAGTAGAAGCAAGTGCTATCATAGCAGTTTCCCTGTTACCTCTATTGCATGATATATCATGAGAGCCAATGAACATCTTATCTGAATCCTCCAACACCTGGATGAAGCCATAGATAGGTGGGGAGGAAGAACAGGAAAGTGAAGAAGGGGATCCAAGGCCCCTGAGGAAAATAGCAAAGTGAAAAATGAACACCATATGTGTCTTTTGTGTGATTTCTTCTTAAATTGTTTGTGTTAATCATTTTTGTTTTTATCTTTTTAGGATGTAATCCTCCTTCAGATAGCCCATACTCAAAAATACCTATCTTTCCATTGTTTCCTAATATGGATGGGATGGTCATGGGAAAGCCATTCAAAGACCTACAGAAATTAGAAATGCTGAGGAGGAAACAGCCTCTGAATTTCTTTGAGAATTATTTTTTCCATAAGAGAGACTGGAAAACACAGGTGAGGTATAGATTTATAGCATTCACAACTTTAAATACTTAGGGTTTTTAGTTCTAATTTAACAGAGCATGTAACGTGCCTTTTAATGATAAATACTTTCTGTCATTATACTTCAGGATAATGTTGTCATACCTTATACTTCAAACCAGATTCCAGTGTCATGTTCCTAAATTTAAACTTAGGTATACATATTTCATTTAATTTCAACAAGTAGTTAAACTTACTGAAAAATACAATTCTAGTCTTGGGTTTGAGATATAGGATACTAAAAATATATAAAAATGAAAAGACCCTCAGGTCTACCTCTGACTTCTCCCATCAACTCTGGCATCAGAAGCTGCTTTTTTAATTCCCTTAACCAGCTCTGGGTCAGGACTGGGACAGCCACTATGGATGAGAGGCCCACAGGTCACTGGAGCAGTGCTGAGATGGAGGAACCAGAACTCAGGCTGCCCTTGGACTACTAGCTCTCCATTTATAGTCACAGCTGCCCTTCTAGCCCTACCAGCTCTGTAGTCTCTAATCTATTTGCCCCCTCCCAAAATATACTTAGTTGTCATGAGTTTAAGGTCCAGTGTAAGTATTATCTATTGTCTCAGGAAGCTCTGGCCTTACCCCAGGTCTGGCAGCCTGAGAATCAAGGATCAAGATTTAACTGGAGATCAGCTCACACTGTGGGCCAAGTTCTAAAGCTCCACTTGTTGTCACATCACTCTGAAATCCATGGGAGGCCCCTCCAGGCAAGATTTCCAGAGGCTGGAGGAGCATGAAATGGGGAGTTGCTAATTAATGAGCATAAATTCTCAATTATGAAAGATGAATAAATTCTAGGTATCTGCTATACAACATTGTACCTTAGTTAACAGCACTGTATTATACACTAAAGAACTTGAAAGGATAGCTCTCATATTGTGTTCTTACCTCAGTAATATAAAATTTTAAGATAAAAGAGTCCAGAGGAGTGTCACAGATGCAAATGACCTCAAGTTCAGACTTTATCTCCCAAATGTATGATTTTAAAGGAGATAAACCTAAAATATGACACTTATGAAGGCAAAGGAGCAGAAAGATAAATTGGGTAGTAGACTGATCTATTAAAATAAAAATAACCTAGTATGATGTATTAGTTTTGGGAAAATAAAGTTTAAGAAAAATATAGGTGCTATTTAATGATTTTTTAAAATTATCAAAGATTTTAACTATCCTGCATCTGTATGCACCTAACAAATTGACAGATAAAATTACAGGGATTAACTTAGACTACTGAAGGCATTTTGCATGCTTGAAAAATGTCAGAATGATTTTGAAATAAATAGGCAAATCCATAATGACAAGGGGAGATTTTTATCATGCATCTCCAGAAACTGACAGAGGAGACAAAAATAAACCAACTACCCTTACAAAAATGTAACTGTTAAAGAAGAGAGATGAGGAAGTAGTAACTTGTAAAATTGGATTATAAATAAGTTATTTCAGGACATGGGAGACCTAAGCATTTAGTTAGATGGCCCCTAGAGCTGTGGTTCCATTCTCAGCTGCACAGTAGGATCACCAGAGAGAGCTTTGAAACTGGATTGTGCCCAGGCCACAGCCCTATCCATTAATTCTGGTCTCAGGATGGGGCCCAGGTCTCAGGATTTTTTAACATTCCAACATGCTACCAAAGCTGAAAACCACTTCTCAAGGGAAGGAGAAATTGAAGATTTAGGAGAAAGGCAAGTCTGGCTCCATAATTTGCAGGAAGCAGTTCAAAATGGGAATGTAGGGCCCCTTGTCCAATAATAATTCAGAACTAGAAGACAAAACAGTGGAACATTACACCACACACCAGGCCCTTCTAAGTAAGAGGTCCTGTGTAATTACACAGTTCACATGCCCTGGGAAGAACAAACTTAAAAGGGATAAGGTCCAGGGGATAAAACACAGGGGGAGACTCTGGCCTTGAAAAGTGGGAAAAACTGTTACTCTCATATAAGAGGAAGAGAGGAAATGGGTTAAAAGATAGAGAAACCTTAAGGTAGAAAGATTAATGAAGAGAATTCATATTCGGTGACCTTAAAGAGACAAGATTATCACCTGAGGGAGTCTGACAGACTGGATTTCCAGCAGCAATAATGAGTACTGTGAGAGAGCTAACAGCAAGTAAAGGAAAATCACATCCAGCAGTACTGAGGGCTTGGGTAAGACCAGGTAATACACAGCACTCACCATATTTATGTAATTTCCAAACATGTTCAGCAGCCCAGGAACTGGAAAGGGGAGGCTGGCTCCTCTTGAGAAGTTAGGAGGTAATATAGGTTTTCCTCGTAAGGGTACACACTCGCTATCAGTGCTCTGTGATGGCTGGGGAAGTTTGGCTGTGCATGGTGCTGGCTCTCTCTACCCTTTAAATCCATCCACACATGAACCATCTTCAGTACTTCTCTTATGAGTAGGCTTCATCATTATGAAAGAGAATTTGCTAAATGTCCATTAACACATGACACTATACCAGGTGCCCAAAACAACTGACAAATGCTTTCGCTATAACACGTACCACTTACAGAACACATACAAACTCTTCTGTTTGTTATGTCTGTTGTATAATTCAACTAAATTATTAACGTTTTTTAATATGCATAAAGGCAGCGAATATAAAGCCTATCAGCCCTACCTCTGGCTATCCACCTGAAATCCTCGCCATTGACCAAATGCTCAAGAGAAAGCAGAACTGGACAGTGGCTGATGTAGCAGCTATTAAACAGCATGTGAGTACTCACTATTGAATGCCACCCCAGAAGGCAGTGACAAAAATATCTTCCACCTTAATACTATAACCATAAAACTCAGACTTTTTTTCTGCTCTGTTTAATAAGAGATCTTTTCTCATTTTTACCTATTGTAATGACAATTCTTTATATGCAAATGGATTCAAATACTAATTGTAATTTGCAATGCTGCTGATAACCCATGGAGCCATCCTCCGTACAACTTCTGGGACATTCATTTGTTTCATGCTGGAAATAGCAACTAGGTAAGGTAATAAACCAACAGTCACAGTGAGTGGTGTACTCAGGGAGTATGATGAGAGAAAGCATCTTCATTGTAGCTGCTCAAGGAATAATAATAATAGTTTGAGTGTGCTTCCTAGTGCCAGGCACTACTCTCCAAATGCTCTACTAGTTCACTTATCACCACAGTCCTTTGATTGTTATCATTCCTTGTCATTTTACAGATATGCATGAAGAAGTTAAGTGACTGGCCCAAAGGCACACAACTAGGAAGTAATTATGAACATGGGCTGGGTCCCAAAATCCACACTTATAGCCACAACCCATCTACCTTTGTGCCCTTAATTATTAGCAACATTCATACTCGACAGAAACAGGCTGGGATATATTTATTTTATGCTGTCTCCCATCGGCATTTGACACTAGTGATCAAGTTTCATTAACACTTTCTCCTTCCCTGGCCTTTTAATACCACATCTTCAGTTCTCCTTGTAGCTTTGTGTCCTTTCCTTTCTCTTCTCCTTCCTGAGTGTTTATCCCTTTAGGCGCTTTATAGTTCCATTTTCAAGTCTCATCCATTCATTGTTCTAGTATTTATCTGGTGTTAACTAAGTTCTGGGACTAGGAGCTACCACAGAAAAAAGAAAACACAGCTCCTACCCACAATGAGATTGAAGTAAAGGTGGAAGACATATAGGAGAGCAGTGGTAATAGACAGGGATAAGTGGAACTAGGGGGGGTCGGTCCTGCATGCTACAAAAACACAGAGGAGTAGGCTCTCGACCTGTCTCATCAGGACACACACTCACACTGGATAAAATGGTCTCTTACATCCAGAGACCTCCAGGCTGGAGCATCAGCTGCCCCAAGGGCTAAGGAGCCTAAGATCAATAATTTGGGATCCCTGTACCCAGCTACAACACAACACTAGGGGATCTCTGCATTAAGCAAAGGAAAAGCTAGGGCAGCTAATCTTTGGGCCATGTCATTATAACCTCCTTATTTCAGCTGTCTCCTTTATACTGATAACTCTTAAATCAGTCATTAGCCTAATTTTGTTCCAGTACTACTATCTCATTGACCACCTAATGAGCAACTCTATTCCATTCCCTCATAGCATCTCAACCTAGACTGTCTAAAACCATTCATCAATTTGTACATCAAATTGGCTCTTCCTTGAGGATTCTGTATCTCAATTAATACAGAAGGTCAGGAGTCATCCTTAGGTTTTTCCTCACTCCCCATATCCACCAATCACCAAATCTGCCTACTCTCATTCTCAAGATTTTCTAAACCTGTCCCCTGTACTTCATCCTATCATTACTGCCTTAGCTGAGGCCCTCCCAGGTCTTTCCTATGACCTACCTCATAGTTGCTCCCCTTGACCTATTATTCTCCACAGAGCTGCTCATGACTTAACATGAAGATGCAGTCATGTTGCTGTCCTGCTTGGGAATGAATGCTTCCCTCTCGGTGATGGCAGGGTCTGTCGACTGTGTTTTCTGCTCCACACAACTGAGAGATGTATCTCACTTCCATTGGAAACAGCATGATTTTCACTGAGGAAAGGACTCTATCATTAGAGCAAATCTAGGAGCCCAATCAGCAGATATGCTCTGCCTGCCTCCATCACTCCTTCTCTATCACTGAACTGGACACTGTAGCAATACCAAAGTGCCTGCCCTCCTACCAACTGTGGGGTGTTTGTGGCCTTTGAATCTGTGTGTGTGTGTCCCCTGTACCTAGAACACCCTCCTGTGACACCCACTCCCCCAATTTGATCAAATTCTTGAAAACACTCAGCTCAGCATCTTCTCACTCTCTGCTCTAGTCTGGACCTAGTGCTGTCAGCTGTGGCACTCCCTTCACATACAGAGCTGATTTCTAGCCCACATTTCCTCTTTGTTTAGGTCTACTGTGTTTTTAATATTTTATAAGAACTTATTACCATCTCATTATTCCTAAATGTTTTTCATTATGCCTTACTTCTAAATCATAATTTTCCCAATGATACAGTGATTTTTCAAGTAGCCTGGGGACATAACTCTTTAGGGTATCTATAATGGTGATCCACAAATCAAAGGTATTTCAAGGTAATTATATAAACTTCTGCTCTCTCACTACAGGTAAAGAGAGCCACAGATGCCTATCACTTAGGAATTGCCCTTGAACACCGAAAAGAAATGCTAAACCTCTGGCGGAAAATCCGAGGAGACCTGATTGGGATAGACACTAAAAATGAATCCTTCTATGATACCTTTTCTACTTATACATGGTCCTGGAATGTTTGCCAAGAATTACTTTCCCCAAAGGACTTAAGGTTATATGATGCCTACATGAATAGAAATTCCTTCCACAACTCCGTATTCTGTTCCTCTTCAGATACCAGTGAATGTGACACAGAGATAGGAAGAAAAAGAAAACGGAAAGCTTTCAAAGGCTTTCAACAATGAAATTTCTACATTTTTTTCTAAGCAGCTCATTACAAACTACTTTTTCATAGATAGCAAAATTATGGTTTCCTGCTTTTGTCTAGCACATTCTTAGCAGCTGTAAATGTTGACATCTTTTAAATTCTGACCAGTAAAAAAAGTTTGTCATAAAATGGTTTCCCGTTCTTAACTCTTACTAGTAAATGTCGATATATGCCTTGCTGTTATTTCCAAGAGCAAGCAGCTGCACTCTGCCGCCCCCAGCTGGCTCAAAAACTGCTTGGGCCTCAAGCAAGGAGAGCCATTGAAAGCTGGCGCTTAACCTCGACAAAGGGCTGCTCGGGTGAGCTCAGCTCCCTGAGCTCCTAAGAGCCCTCTTAGCAATTAGCATCTGATTTTATGTGACTGCGAGTGACATTCAGTTTTGGATTGTTTGTAAAAGAGGGCAGTGATCTTTCAGTTTCAGGGAATAATATCACCATCCCGCGAGAAACCTTAATTAAATTTGCAAGTTTCTAAGCCTCCTTATCACATACCTTCAGACCAACCTCTTGGATGACTCTTAAAAGCAAATGATCTCATACATTACAAATTTTTATGGCATTGTTGTTTAGTGCATTTAGTAAAGAAACATCTATTACTATACTACAAGTTACGATACTACAAGTGAGAAGGTTGTAATTTTATTTTTGAAAAATACACATAGAATAAAATTTACTTTTAAGTTATTCTTAAATATACAACATTCATTACATTTTTCCCTTTTAGAGAAAGGGAAAGACACATTTCATATTAATGGGGACAGTGACTTATGTAAAAGTGTAGTAGTCCCTCCCTTAACTGAGGGAAATTTGTTCCAAGACACCCCCAGTAGATACCTGAAACCACAGCTAACACCTCCTGTGAAAGTTAACATCTGTGAAGCCATTTTAAAACAGAGCCAGGGAGTCATTACAGAGAAATTGCAGTACCAAACTCATTTGAATTGAGCCAATGACCTTTAAGCAGGATCAAACATCTTTGGACCTGGACATGGGTAATTGTTTTAGAAAGCACCAAGCAAACAATTGTTTTAGGAACAGACAATTACTAACTTTTAGCCAAGAGAGTAGACTCAGTGGTTCTTCTTTAAGCCTTTCTAGAGAATCAAACAATTCTGTATAATCAAGAACAGTCTTAAGCTTATTGGAACTTATTGGAACTTTTTCTTTAACAGCTTAACTCATCTCCTTCTTTTCTTCCCATAAAAAATCCTGATTTTATCCCTTCTTAGCGCACATTTTAGATTTTCTACCTGAATCTGAGTACACTTAATTACATTTGATCCCAAATAATTTCATTTTGCCCTTTTAATTGCCTTCTGAATTTTTAAGTTGACATACCAAACCTTATACTATTTTTCCTTTACATACATAACCTATGGTAGTTTAATTTATAAATTATAATTTTATGTAAAGTATATGTAGAAATACACTGAAAGAAACTAATCCTAAAGAAAATGATGAATGTAAAAATTTATTTAGTTATAAGGGTTTTTATCATGTTGAATTTTTAATAGTAAACAGCTTAAAGTTACCTATATGTTCAATAAATCATGATGCAGCTATACAAAATATTAGGATCATTAACATGTTATAAAAGAATAACCAAACAAAAGAATGATATTCACAAGCTAGTACTACAGTAGAAAGCATGGCAATAATTGCTAAGAGGCATGAGGGAACTTGATGAGGTTGTTCTATAACTAAATTATGATGACTGCACAAATGGATTTTCATGAATACTCATTGGACTGTACTAAATGGATTAATTTAGCTGTATGTAAATTATACTTCAATGATTCTGTGAAAAAGGGAATTTTGTTTTGAAAATATTTTAAAAGTTGTAAGTAAATTGGGGGGAAAGACCAGAAGCATATAAACCTGTTTTTAATGGATTAAAACAGGGTGGAATGGGGCATTTTCTTCTTTTCTTTCTGCAATAAGAAGAAAATCACAAAGTCCGTTTTAAAGTTGTTGAATCAGTTTATTGGATTATCTGGGACTGAAACTTTAAGGAGAGCAAATTAGGATATCAAGATCCCTTCCCAACCTTTCAGTTCCAAAATCATGCTTACACAGACCAGAATTTTGCTGGTTAGAACTGGAAGAAAAACTGGAAGAAAAAATTAACTGCCCATGTCCCCGATTTACATTCAAAGCAATAATCCAGAATTCTTAATCTCTACATGTTTTGAACCTATGGCACCCACAAAACTACCAAAGTTCTCCAGACTCACCAGCAGAGGGACCCTTAACCCCTCTGAAATTTAGGGCTCACTGGAGGTACAGGCAATTAAAAGTCTGGATTCAGAGTTATGTCTTTCAAATTTCTTCCAATTACTTTAGGTGTGTCAAAAGATGGGGCGGGGGTGGGGAATGTACTGATCAACCAAATATCAATTAGCTGTATAAAAGTTAAGTTTAAGATACCTTACCACATTTGGGGATCTCCATGGTAAGCACAAGGGGTTAAGTAAGTCTCAGCACCAGGAAGCTATTGGCAGCCACTGCAACTGGATTCCATCTCCACTCAGGGAGCTGACCCACTTGGCTTGGCAGATCGCTCCTGGCTCGCCCACTGCTCCCCGCAGCCATGTATTTCTGTCAATCTGCCTGTTCTGCTCCCCACTCTGTCTCTGCTGAATATTCTCAACGACCCCCCCAACCTTCCCTACCCTCTACCTCTGGCCTACACCCCAGCTCTTGCATATATCATGCATAAATAAATCTTTTTTAAAAAGATACCATATTTCATAAAAAGGGCCCAAAATGCCTGACATTTTAAATGACTAATTATAAGAACTGACCTAATTTCAACTGAAGACAGTGAGTGCTCTGCAAGAAAATTATATAGTGGAACTGCTGACTGGGGGGGAAGTGGGGGGGCAGCCTGTAGACGAGAGGACAAGATGCCAAGAATAAATATAAATCATCCATTATCTGCAAACAGGTGGCCAAATCTTTGTACTTTTTTGGAAAGGTTTTGTTCAAAATGTTTCAAAGGACCATGAATATTGCAAAAGTATTTGTCTTCAAATCAAGTACAACTTCCTTATTAATTGACTTGTGTACTTAGGTTTAGTGCTTGTTCCCATTTCTTTGGTGGAGAAGATATAAAATATCTCACTTGTTCCCTTTAGTTTTGCCTATGGAAACAATCTGCAATGGAGTGAACAAATCACTTGTTTCCAGTGTGCTATTTACTTAAGTAAATTCAGTTCTGCATTACTTTAATAACTAAGCCTTTCCATCTCTTCTTCTAAATGGCAATCATTACTTTTATGGAAGTCTTCTTAATTAACCTCATGCTAACAATATAATCTTTTTTCTAGATTCTTTTGAGAATGTATATGAACTAACAAATATAAGCTAAATTATACGTATTAATATACGTGTGTAATAAACTGTGTATTACAACCTGATTGTGCTAATAAATTCGGATAATTCAGAAAGGTAGCTGGTTATGAAAATTATTATCCTTGGATATTCCGTTGATATAACCCGTGTTCTCATAATTAATATCCTCCACCACCACCCCCCAGAAGTAGAGTGGAGATACAGGGAGGGAGGGAGGGATAGATACATAGACATAGATATTTCATAGCTTTTCAGACCATGAAAAGCTGACTATAGATGCCGGGAAACTGCCCTATTTTATCAGCCTGCTTGCTACCTTCTTCAACTTTTCTGGCCATCAGATCTATAGTAGCCTTAATTCTGGAAGTGACTCAAGATTTTTCCTGTCTTGCACCTTAAGGGAAAATGGGGAACCTGCTAAGGAATCCCAGCAGTGACCTGCGGTTCAGGGGAATGCCTCCCACTCTCTTGCCGCCCGGCACGTCCACTGGCGCCTTCTCAAGGAAAAATGAAGCGGGCTAAACCCAGCCGGCATCTCCCCCGCCCCAGCGAGCTTGTCCCTGGCTAGGCCGGTCCCAGCAGGAGCAGCTGCAGCGACACCTCAGCCCTCGACTCCGGGGCCACCCCGCTTCCGTCTTTTCCCGCCCAGACCCCGCACCTTCCGGAAGAGGGCGTGGTCCCCCGGGAAGTTCTCGCGATACGAGAAACAGGTATTTCCGGCTCCGGTATCATGGCTGACTCCTGTCCAGAAGACGCCGCTGCCTCCGTGGGCGGGAAAAGGCAGCAGTTTGGGAGCCGGTTTCTGAGAGATCCGGCACGTGTCTTCCACCACAATGCCTGGTAACCGCCCTGTCCCTCGCCCGGCCTGAAGTTAGCCCTCCGTCCCGCCGAGAAGGCCCTGATCGTCAGCTACGAGTCCCGCTGCCCTGCTCGAGACGCTGTCCCGCAGCTGGATCGTGAGGCCCCTAAGTTGCCTGTTTGATTTTCCCAGGGACAATGTGGAGTGGTCAGAAGAGCAGGCCGCGGCGGCGGAGAGGAAAGTCCAAGAGAACAGTGCCCAGCGGGTGTGCCTGGAGAAGCAAGGTGCGCCCAAGTCGGCCCTCAGTGGTGTCGACAACCAGCGTGCTGCAGGACGCGCCTTCCTGGAGAGGCCAGAGAACCTAGTCCGCGCGAGCCTTTGTTACTGCACAGATACAGAACACGGGGAGGATGGGAAAGGCTTAAAATCTTGTTAGCACATACAGGATATTTTGGGTTTGGTTTTATTTGGGAGACGGCAACTGGTGTTTATTTTGTAGTGGTGAATTTTCATTTGTCATTTAAGTGTCTTTTCCCTGTGCCGTGACCATGAGGACATAGGGCTTCTTCTGCCTAGAAAAGATGGATAAAACAGCAGAGTTCAAGCTCTTCAAAGAAAGAGACATTATCTGAAGAGGTGGATGATTTCACTGCAAAATGTCCTTAAATACCAAAACTAGGACATGCTGGGTCCATTCCTAAAGTACAGTTGGAAGGCAGGACTAGAAATTGGAGATTAGTACCCACTGAAAGAGTTTTATACAATTAGAAGAGTCTAGTTAAAAAGTATTCACCCTGCATAGTTTGACAGAGACTAAATCAGAGCGGTTAGAGTTGTCAGGGATTTTGAAAATCATGTAGTTCAGTATCCTCTTTTTGCAGTTAAAGAAACTTGGACCACAGAATAATAAGTGCTTTGCCCAGAAGTAAGCAGTTAGTACTAGCAGGGTGGAGCAGAAATCAAGTTTCACAGGTTTTTTTTTAATTTCTGCTACATTAGTTAAGGTCAGGTATTAGCAAAGTGCAGAAAAGTGAAAGACAGTACTGCCATTATTACCTAAAACAACAGTTTGCTTTAAAATTGTCCACCTTTACTTACTTTCTTGTCTCTCATCAAAATTCTTCTCATCTGAAGACATTTTCCCCCTCTCATCAGCATTTTCTAGTTTTTTTCTTTTAGCCTGATTTCACTTCTGGAATCAAAACTAGTATTCAGTTCTGGGTTCCACACTGGAAAGAACCATACACATGAACTAACTTAAGGAGAAGCTGTTTGTATCATAGCTTGAATTCATATAGGAAACATCTGAAGAATGTGGAGCATTTAGCTTGTAAAAAGATTTAAAGGGGAAATAATTGCCCTCATACAAAAGAGTTGTTCTGAATGGTCTTGAGAAAAGTAGAATCTTTTAATTGAAGTAATCTTGTAATTGAAGTAAGTAGTTAAAAATGTAGGAGGTGAACTGATAAGTAAGTTATTTGGGAGTTGATCTCTGGGAATAAGATAGGAGGAAATTCAAGTATAATGAGAGATGATGGGGACTGAATGACCTCAGAAGTCCCTCCAGTTCTGAAACTTATGGCTCTTACTTGAGGAAACCTATAGTATAAAGTGACATGCATGATGTGATATGATAATTGACATTACATACAAATAAAATTTTATTTTAATTCTTAAAATTCTTTTTAATATTTCCAGTCGATTATGAAGTCAATGCCCACAAATATTGGAATGACTTCTACAAAATCCATGAAAATGGGTTTTTCAAGGACAGACATTGGCTTTTCACTGAATTCCCAGAGCTGGCACCATGCCAAAACCCAGATAACTTGAAGGACTTGCTCTCAGAAAACAAGAGTGAAATACCAGAAGGCAGAAGCAGTGAGGTTGGACCTGGTTTAATAATAGAAGAGCAGTACCTGTGTTCTTCAAACAGCCTTGAACATAAAACACAGTTGCCTCCTGTGGAGAAGAATGTAACTCAGAAACTCAGTCACCTGAAAATCTGCGCTGAGGAGTTTCCTGGCTCCTCAGCCACCTACCGAATACTCGAGGTAACCTCCCTTTATGCCCTGGTAGTAGGGTGAAAGAAGATGTCTCTCAAGAGAGTGACTAACCACAAAAGTGTTGTCTAATATTGGCCTAGAACCACCTCCATTTTTTAACTAATGAAATGCCCTAAACACAGCCCAGACAACTTATGGTTTTGGCAGACAAAGCTAGATTACCTGAGTTGCTATCTGGAAACATCATATTGCATCTCAGATTTGTGTCCTGCCATCTGGAAAGGAGTCCCGGGTCACAAGACAACTTAGGCTACTTGCCTTCCAACACAGTTCTAATAAGATGGGAATTGATTGAGTTGTTGCCTGTGTCTCAGTCATGGGAGAATATCTATAGGACCATACCCTTTTTTCTAGACCAGCTTCTGCTAATAAAGCCCACACTCTTGTCTTTCATCACTACCAGTTTGAGGGTTCCCAGGGTCAAGGATTGTCATGGATACTGACTGTGTCACTACACTTTCTCTAATACAGTTAGGCAAGGTTAGCTACTGATTGTTTCGTTTCACAGAACTCATTCTTCAGAACGTTCTGCAATTAATAGTTCGTATCTGTCTGTAGGTTGGTTGTGGAGTGGGAAACACAGTCTTTCCAATTTTACAAACTAACAAGTAAGTATGTTGTAAAGTTTTTTTGTCAGCTAAGGGGGAAAGTGGAAGTGATGTCTTTTTAACTTTTATTTATTTAGGCATACAAGAGCTGGGGTATAGGCCAGAGGTGGGGGGGAGGGCAGTGTTGGTGGAGCAGGGAGCTGAGAGGATTCACCAGAGACAGAACAGGGAGCAGAACAGGCAGATTGACTGAATACACTGCTGAGGGGAGCAGTGGGCGTGACAGGAGAGGTCTGCTGAGCCTTGTGGGTTCCCTCCCTGGCTGGGAATCAAAGTTGTGCTTCAGTGGCTTGCGATAACTTAACAGTGCCAAGACCTGACCCCATGTGCCACCAGGGAGGCCCCCTTTTCAACTCTTACTGCTTCAAACCAATAACAGTAGTTATTGAGAAATATAGATTATCGGAGATTTAGACATCTATATTCTCCATTTGTGGATTATATTGATTTAATTTGTGGTTTACCTTTGTCCTCGGAAAAATTAGATTTAAAACCTGTTATAGTGTTACAAAATAAACATGTTTATTTTCTTGGGTGCTCTTTTTTTTGACAAGCAGATTTTTATTCTTTAAATATTTATTTATACCAACAAGAACTGGGGTACAGGCCAGAGGGTGTAAGAGGATTCACCAGAGACAGAGTGGGGAACAGAACAGGCAGATCGACTGAAATACAGAAGAGGTCTGCTGTGCCATGTGGGTCACCTCCCTGGCCATGGATCGAACTCATGCTGCAGTGACTGCAGAAAGTTTCATAGTGCTGAGACTTAACCCTTTTGCTACCAGGGAGGCTTCTCTCAGGTCCTTATTCCGAGGAACAGTGGTTAGCTAAGCTGTCATTTCACACCATGTCTCCTATTTTCAAGCTACTCATGAAAATGACATTCCAGTTCTATGTTCTCCACTGGAATCCACTGTTTCTCAAAGGTTCCATATAAATAATTGAGCTAGTTTAGCCTACACTACTTACTAACAGGATTTAGGAGCCACCAGCTTTGTTAAAACATGCATTGTAGGGTCCAGCTGATCGTCTGCAGTTTGGCAGACCTTTTGTGTGTTTCTTGTAATGCCTTAACGCCTACTTCATTCCGGTCAAGGGTTCTTACTTCCTTTTTTGTACCACATCTGGTAAAAAACCTTTGAGCCCTTTCTCATAATAATGGACTTGTTTGTTTTTACATATAACAGCTTCATTGATTTACATTTTATTTGAAGTATGAAATGCAGTGATGTTAATTATTTTCACAGAGGTATGCCATCATCACCACAGTTTATTTAAAAAAACTTAACCACCCCAAAAAGAAACCCAGCACTCATTCCCCTCCTCTCTCTTCCACCTCCACATCAGTCCTAAGCAACCCCAAATATTTTTTGTGTGTGTAGATTTATCTCAGGCATATAAAATAGAGAAAACCAATTATTCTGAAAGTGTTCTGTCCCAGAACCCAATTAAGGACCCCTAATTTATATACCTCTTTGTTTTTTCCCTCATATCTCTTACTACTCTGATTTCAAAAGTAATACACATCAGTAGAAAACTTGGAAAATAAATCACAACAAATATACCTATCCACTGGGTCTAAAGAAAATAGAATTTTGAAAAATATTTTAACCAAAATTACATAATTTGTGGCTTAAAGGTGGTTTCTTTGATTGAAAGGTACTCTTTCAATCATTTGATATTTTCACCTCATTACATGGGAAAGAGACTAGACATAGTCATCAGTTTTTAATCTAACTGTTCTACTATTTTTTTCTACCCCCTCCAGTGACCCAAGACTCTTCATTTACTGTTGTGATTTTTCCTCCACAGCTGTAGAACTGGTCCAGGTAAGTGCAGTGGCTCCTTTAATTTTGAGTGATTGAAGGGAAAGAGAGGGATCATGGCTGATAGTTGTGGGACTGCAGCAGTCTCTTGGCCACTTTAAACTTAGATTTTGAGGCTTGAAATGAGGTGATTGTTTCAGTCGGTGTTCTTCTTTGAGTTCGAAGTCACAGAAATTCCTAAACTCAAGCAATAAAAGGAAACATCATAATACTAAGGGTATAATGGATAGCCAGGAATAGAACTTAGCCTTGAAAATGTGTCCAGCATCAGGGCAAGCTGATTAGCTAGAAATCTGGAATATTTTTTTTAAAAAACACATTAGACTCCAGGGCCTCTCCAGAGAGTTCTTCCTGGTTTTTACCTTTGAGTAAGAGGGTTTCTTTTTTTAGAGATTTATTTACTTAATGCATGCAAGAGCTGGGGTACAGGTCAGAGGTGCAGGGGGTGAGAGGGTTCACCAGAGACAGAGCCTGGAACAGAACAGGCAGATTGACTGAAACACACTGCTGAGGGGAACAGCGGGCAAGACAGGCGAGGTCTGCCACGCCATGTGGGTCAGCTCCCTGTCCGGAGGCAGGGATCAAACTCATGCTGCAGTGGCTGCAATCTGCTTCGTAGTGCTGTGCCCAACTCATTGCGCCACCGGGGAGTCCCCCAAGACGTATGTCTTGATAACTAGACCTCTGGTCCTCGGTGAGGTAGTAGCAGTTGTTACATTTAAAGGAAGACCAGCTTTTCTTGAGGCTTTGTCAATAGTCCCTAATCCCTGTGTTTCTCTTCCAACTCTGCAGACAAATTCAGCATATGATCCCTCTCGGTGTTTTGCCTTTGTTCATGATCTGTGTGATGAAGACAAGAGCTACCCAGTACCCAGGGAGAGTCTTGATATCATCATCCTCATATTTGTTCTTTCAGCAATTGTTCCAGACAAGTAAGTTTTAGGTCCCTTACACAGTGTGGCAAAAATAAAGCTTTGGGCATGGGGTTTGATTCAGAGATTGGCCCTAATTTAAAAGGATTATGTTTCTGTTCTGATAGAAAGATGTTACTTTGCTGAGATGAACCTCTCTACCATTTTCCTAAATTTATCTGGAAGAACAAATTTGTTTCAACTTTTTACTTGGTGACTGTAATCAATTCTTTTCATATGATCTCCAGTCCCCAGAGAGTGGGGTGCAGTCTTTAACAAGTGTGTCTATTCAAAGATTTGGGCCAAGGGGCAGGTTGTCTCAGTCCCCACATCAGGTGGTAAGGGCTCAGCTCAGCCACAGGGGCACAGAGGGATGGAGTCCCATGAGGCACGCCCAGAAGAGGAAGTGAGCCAGGCAGAGTGGAACTCTCCAGCTGGTGAGCCCTGCAGCAGGCACAGGATATATCCAGCACTTGGGCTCCTCATTCTGAAAAGCAGTGAGTGAAGCCTCAGTAGCGACACCGCAGCAGGCACAGCAGAGGTTCAGTGTGTTCTGGTTCTCACTGAAGCAGAGCTGAGGACTTGAGGTTGCGGGACTGGTCTGACAAAATGCGGAGATCCACTGGCTCCTGGATGTGCTGCAGGGGAAAGGAGCCCTGGCCCAGGGAGACCTGACCCCTGTTCTGCTGTGCCCCTCAGGATGCAGAAGGCCATCAGCAGACTGAGCATGCTCCTGAAGCCTGGAGGGATGATGCTTCTGCGAGACTATGGCCGCTATGACATGGCTCAGCTCCGCTTTAAAAAAGGTACTGTACCCTGTAATTAATACCTGAGCTCTTCAAGGAGCTGTTGGCAAATTGATAAGGGAAAGATCAATGACCTACCCCAAAATTAAGCAAGGGATATTATATATTGAAGAGCATGTCCAAATGGCTAATAAATAAACAAAACTTTAAGGAATAAAATAAAAATAACAATCAGGGGCCTCCCTGGTGGCGCAAGGGGTTAAGTCTCAGCACTGTGAAGCATCCACAGCCACTGTAGCACAAGTTCGATCTCTGCCAGGGAGGTGCCCTACATGGTGCAGCAGACCTCCTCTCTCGCCTATTGCTCCCCTCAACAGTATATTTCAGTCAGTCTGCCTATTCTGTTCTCCACTCTATCTCTGGTGAATCTTTAAAGATTTACCCATTTACACATACAAGTACTGGGGTACAGGACAGAGGTGTGGGGGGTAAGAGGATTCACCACAGACAGAGCGGGGAGCAGAACAGGCAGATCAATGGAAGTACACTGCTGAGGGGAGCAGCGGGCACAGCAGGAGAGGTCTGCTGCACCATTTGGGTCCCTTCCCTGGCCGGCAGCAGGGATCGAACTCATGCTGCAGAGGCTGAGGTCTGCCCCACAGTGCACTGTTCAACGCACTGCGCCACCAGGGAGGCCCTAAAATAAATTTTTAAAGTAAGGAAATAAATAGCAGTGAGACACCAGTTCTTCAACCTGTTGCTGGTCAGTTCAAAGAAAGATACACTCCTCTGTTGTTGGTGTAAATCTTGGAAACAGAGTCAGTGCCTCTGGGTAGGGGAACAGTGTGAATATCCTCAAAGGCGCACCTCACGTCGCCATCTTAAATCTGATCCCATTTGTCTTAAGCAGCTGGTGGGGAGTAGATGAGTCAGACGAAAGCAGAGAAAGATTTCCTGCCAGGTTAAATTGAGGTTAGATTGTGGGGCAAAGGGAGCAACGTGGGTTAGCAGCAGAATGGCACATCCATGACAAGAACAGTGTTAACATACTCATGAAGAGGTGTCAGCACATGGAGAGACTTGCATGGGGAAAGTTAGCACAATAGTAGTAATGGCTGCCACAAATTTCTTTAAACTTAGCTATATCACTTGGATTTTTTTTTTTTAAGATTTATTTATTTATGCATACAAGAACTGGGGTACAGGCCAGAGGTGTGGCAGGTGAGAGGTTCACCAGAAATAGAATGGGGAGCAGAACAGGCAGATCTACTGAAATACACTGCTGAGAGGAGCAGCGAGCAAGGCAGGAGAGGTCTGCTGTGCCATGTGGGTCAGCTCCCCAGCCGGGGATCAGACTCATGCTGCAGAGGCTGTAGATGCTTCATAGTGTTACAACTTAATCCTTTGCACTACCAGAGAGGCCCCTTGCTTGGATTTTTTTATTAAACAAGAACTACGTATTGTTTACTCCGGGACGGGGGTGACAAGCTGTTCTCATCATGCATCAGAAGCCTATGTGTTAACTGACGCTGAAGATTGATTAGTCCCCTTGGGCTGCTCTTCAAAGTACCACTCTCTAGTCAGAGAAATGATAGATTCTTGCAAAATACCAGATACAACCAGGAAAGATCCAGTTCTCTTGTCCAAGAAACTGATGTCTTGATGCACTTTGGCCACAATATTCAAAGAAGTGCTTTAACGTTTCTTTTTCCACATCACCCTGCAGGTCAATGTCTGTCTGAAAATTTCTATGTCAGAGGTGATGGCACCAGAGTTTACTTCTTCACACAAGGTATGAAAACACTCGTCTTTATTTATGCTAACAGTTCCCAAAATACCAGATTAAATAATCCTCAACACGCTTTCAGAAGTGAAATCTCTGGTCCCTCCTGCCTTTGGTGGTTATTCCCTGTCCTTCCCCATGCCTCACCCTCCACCTTGCACTCCTACTCCCAGCCTGTAGGAGTCTTCAGTCCTGCTTTGCTTTCCTGCAATTCCGCTGTCATTCTGTCCAAAAGAAGAAACATGACTTTTGAGCAAGATTCCAGTGCAGCTGCTTCGCCTTCTAAGCTTAAGTGCGCTTGAGTTCACTTACAGTGAACTCATTTCTCATTGCACTTCAGGTGACCTTGAACCCACAAGTACTTTCCTGTTTCTTGATCTTCCACAGGTTTCCTCCTCCTCCACTAGGCCTTCTTTGTTGGTCACATACTTTTCTTTATCCTTTTGTTAAAGCACTGAAATTGGTGCCCCAAGAAAAAAATAGCTTTGGCATACATATTTTTGGGTGTTTGCATATAATTTTCGAGTGTCCATAGAATCCTTCTTGAAAGCTCCTCCCCAACATCTGACTCTTAGAGGAAACTGTCCCTCCAGTTCCAGATTGTCCTTCCCAGATGGTGTGACTTCCCCTACCTAAAGACAGACTTGAATTGGGGCCTCCCTGGTGGCATAGGGATTCAAGTCTCAGCACAGTCAAGCTATCACCAGCCACTGCAGCATGAATTCGATCCCCGGCCAGGGAGCTGACCCACTTGGTGCAGTAGACCTCTCCTGCCTTGCCAACTGCTCCTCTCAGCAGTGTGTTTCAGTCAGCCTGCCTATTCTGCTCCCTACTCTCTCTGGTGAATCTTCTCACTCCCTGCATCTCTGGCCTGTACCTCAGTTCTTGTGTGCATAAATAAATAAAAATAAATCTTTTTTTAAAAAGGCAGCCTTGGCAATACTAGACCAATACACATTTAAACTGAAGAGCCCCGCCAGCACAACTCGAAATGAATAATGATCACAGTCACAGCTCCTTTTAAACATGGGAAGTGGTAAATGTAGTGTCTCTTTTTCTTTGAAGAAAAATACATAAGCGTTGTCTTTTAAAAACTAGATGAACTGGATACACTTTTTACCACTGCTGGTCTGGAAAAGGTTCAGAACTTGGTAGATCGCCGATTGCAAGTAAACCGGGGGAAACAGCTGACAATGTACCGAGTTTGGATCCAGTGCAAGTACCGCAAGCCTTTTCTGCCCAATACCTGAGCGGTGTCTACTCTGATGTGATGTTAGCTGACTGCGGCTTTTAAAAAGAACTTTCACAGAGGCTATCTTGTTGATGCTGGACAGTTCCCAGATCCAAGTTGACTTGAACCTCAAGCCAAGGAAAAATTACTTTTTATCAGAATTCTAACACTTGTGCTTCATGTTTGTGAAGCCCTTAATACTTTTTTTTAAAGTGTTTTCTTGAGATCTCAAATAATTGCTTGCCATTTTATAATTCACATTATTAATAGCTAGAGTATTATTCATAGAACCCATGAGTTTTAAAAGCATCAAGAATTATATATGAGGTGTCATTTGACTATAAGAATTATATATGAGGCCCTCCCTGGTGGCGCAGTGGGTTAAGCACAGAGCTATGAAGCAAACCATAGCCACTGCAGCACGAGTTCGATCCTTGCTGCCGGCTGGGGAGGTGATCCACCTGGTGCAGCAGACCTCTCTTGCCTCGCCCACTGCTCCCCTCAGCAGTGTATTTCAGTCGATCTACCTGTGCTGTTTCCCATTCTGTCTGGTGGATTCTTTCACCACCATCCCCCACCCCGCCGCACCTCTGGCCTGTACCCCAGTTCTTGTATGCATAAATAAATCTTTTTTTAAAAAGGATTATATATGAGGTGTCATTTGCATTAAATATTGGGGGAACTCAGATAAGTGGGCTAGGCAGTTAATTGCAACCTAATTGATACAAACATGAACAAAGGTCTCTTTCAGTGGTGGGGAAGCAAGATGGGAAGAATTGTGTATGTCCTCAGATGTTTTCTTAACTTAAAAACATTGCCATAAAGAGCATAATTGTGTCCTTATGAAGGATTCAGTCATGGTCTCCACGTGACCATGGTTACATGGAACTTAAGACGCTATCACCCCCTCTAAGTAACCTGTATCTAAAAAATTAAAAGAATTTTCAGTTTTAGAAAAATTGGTCATCTTGTGTGTATATGTGCCCTTAAATATCTAACTCAAAAGCAATTCAGAGAACTTTGTTTTGGCCACATCAGTTCACATCTGAGTATTATCCCCAGTGGTGTTACTACTTTTACATGGTTCTCTCTTGATGGCATGTAGTTATGTGTATGTATTTTATAGAAATATCTGTTTTATCAAAAATAATTTTCATTTCTTCGTTCCTACCTCTTAGATTTTAAACTCGTGTTCTCAATTGTTTGTGTGAAATTATATATGTGAATTATATATGAATGTCTCAATTATATGTGTGAAAATGTACCAAGACACAAGCAATGTTTTAAGTAACTCCAAAAAGTATAGTACTGAAATATTCCATAGGTAGGTAATTCTTCTGAACCATCTATAAGAGGAAGTTGCAAGGTGATAGCTAACATTCAGACTTACCGCAATCTGTATTCTGTAACTAAGGACATTCTCCTATATCACCAAATATATCCCTCAGAAGAAGAAATCTACCAATACCAAGTTTCCCCAGTAGTCCCACTGAATTTCCTTTATCACCAAAAAAATAAAAGATCTATTGTGTTACATCTTGTAACCATGGCTCAGTCTCCTTTTGGTCTGAAACAATCAGACTTGCTTTGGTGACCTTGACATTTGAAGATTATAGGCTGTTTTGCAGCCACCCCTCAAATTTGGCTAAGGTTGTGCGTCTTGGCAGGAGTATCTGCTGATGCTGTGCTCCTACTGCCTCCTGTCCGGAGAGACCTGATTTTCATTACCTTACTATTGGTGTTAACCTTGATCACTTAATTGAAGTCTAAGTTCCTTCACTAAAAAGTTGTGTTTTTATGGGGTAGTATTTTGAGACTAAGTAATCCTGTACTCATCGAAAAGTTTGCATCCAAGTTTCAGAGTCTGCTGCCATTTCTTGATTAAATTACTGTGACAGTGGTCGCCAAATGGTATTTCCTAATCTCCCCATTCTTCCTACTTTGATTGGTTGGCATTCTGTAAGGGAAGTTTTCTCTTTACTCATTAACTTAATATGAACTCAGTTCCTGTTTTCCTCAGTGATGATAGTCTATTACTAGCATCCTTTACCAGCGGGAGTCCTTTCCAATGTGCCTGCAGCCTCTTGCTACATCCCCCTTATGTGAGCTCTTCAAGCACGTTGTTCCAGGCTGATCTTGTATATTCCCTGCCCAAGACTTCTCCCTAGGGGTTCTGGTTTCTTTTAGTGACGAAAGGGATTTAGAAACCAAGAACTGAACACAAAGATGTGCTTGTCAGGTATCCTGTCTGCAGGCCCTCTGGGTGGATGGAGCTCAGGGGTATGTTTGTGCATGTACAACTATTTCTAGACATACATAGATCCTAAAAGCTGTTCAAATACCTTTGATTCTGATCACAGGATTTAATCTCGTTATTTTCCCATTTGTGCTTAAAGTTCAACAGTCCCGTGATCCTCAATGTTCAGGGTCAGCCCCATCATCTATAAGCATTCTTTTGCCACCCCCATGCACAGGTGCCCTCTTGGGCTCTGACACCCCATTCCAAGCCTCTTACTATCACAAGACAGAGACACCCTTCTCACCATTTCCTGGCTCCAAGCCCCATGGGGCCACCACCACCCACTGCCCCTACACTAACACCTACCTTGTTTGTTTTCATCTAGTGAGCTTTATAAGGTGGAAGGAAGGGAGCTCCCATCTTCCCTTTGTGATTTTTTTTTTTTACGTCAGAATGGTAATGTGCTGGCGTTATAACAAGGTTTAAGGGAAGCACATCTCACACAATGGTGTGAACACCCGGCCATCATGCCTATCTATGAAACAGAAAATATCTGATGAAATTATTTTAAAGGAAAAGGCTTGAGCCACTGGCATTTCATTTTTCTTTTGAAATGAAGACTAGATCTGTTAATAAATGATCCATTAAAGACCTTCCTTTGGCATCCCAAGCATTTCAAGGCAATAGGAACAGTTTTTATTCCATCTTCCTGGCATCAGCTTGGGCTCTGGGCTTAGCTACAAAAAAAAAAAAAAGTCTTTTCCTGCCCCCTGCTCTCTGTTCTCTGCCCTTGCTGCGTACTCTCCCTTTGTTCTCTCACTTTCAGGCTCACTTGAACTCTTAGGGACTGCATAGGATTTCAGCTTGGACTCTTAAAGGTGGGCAGAGGACAAACATGGTCAGGACAGATTCAAGTATGACCTCAGTGCCACTCTACTGGGTACAAAATGGCCTGTGGTTCTGACTCCAAATTGGACCCCTTGACAATCACAAGGCAGGAAAAGTGCTGCGTTGGCTGGGAAGGCAGCTCCACGTGTGAGGCTGTTCAGGAAGTTGTGTGGTTTAGACTCATGTCTAGAGAGAAGTTTCTGAAACTAGTCTTCCTCAGCACCGTTAATTTGGCTGAAAAGATAAGCTCAGTGTTGTTTGAAAAATGAGGGCCCACTTAACTTTAGACAGGTGCGCTGCAGCTATTGGTGTGCGGCCATGTCCGGAAGGCCGGGCCTGGGCTGGGGTGTAACAGCAGAGTCACCAAAGAGTCGGCCTTTCCAGCACCAGGGTGGCGCTGCTCCCCGTTTTGTGTGCCTCCCCTTGAGCCCGGCCCCTGCTTGTGCTGGCCCACCTGTGTTGCGGTGAGCCCGCTACCTGCTTTCATGTGAGTTCATACCACCTTGGGCAAATTCAGGCCTTGAAAACTTAGTGAAAAGACAAGCAGGCCAAGATGTCCCGCCTTCCTCTGACTCCTTGTCTCCTTACAGACATTGCTCTCATCATCACAGGGAGTTCTGTCTGAGGCTGAAAAGAAGAGCTCAGGACAAACAGCCTCTCTGACTTGTTCGCAAAAGCCTGTTCTTTGGTTTGTGGCCGCAGCTGCTATTTTCAGAGCCTGGCTGCATCGATGCGTTGCAGATGTTTAAAATACTTAGGTTGGTGTTGGGTTATGATCTGGGAAACGGCTGAAAGGTGGAGGAAGTGCTGATGGTGAAGGTCACAGGACAGGACACTGAAATGTGTATTGTGGCCACTTGACTTTAGTCCAGTGCGCCTCCAGGTTCAAGAGCAGACACTGTCTCTCGACTAGTCATCGGAACACAACGTGCAGCCAAAGCATAGGACGGAGAGCCCCAGGTGGCTGCCACGCTCCTGTGGGCCCCTAAGACCCAGTAGCCAGTGGCCTTGACCAAAGCCGGACCTTTGGCCTCTTCCCCCTGAGGGGATCCCCAGATTGCTTTCATTCATCCCCCCACCTTCCTTTCTCTGACTTTAGATTTCTCCATTGAAACTTAAAATGTCCCTAGAAGCAGCCATATTGAAACGTTTGTCAGCAGTAGTGTCAGAGAAACAACTCCGAGGGGATGAGTAGGACTGGAAAAAGCCCTCAAGCCTCCACAGCCTTGCTTCCCAGGACTCAGGACTTGCTGAGTGGTTGTGGCTGACACTGGAGCTCGCTAATGGTGGGTTCATGGGAGGAGCTTTGTATTCTGGACATTCAGCAGAGTAGCAAAGCACTTGCCTGTGATCCGGGGACAGTGAATAAGGACTGAATGACAAAAACAGCTTGTTTCCTGCTCTGTGCCCCTTGCCTATCCGATAGTTAACTTCAGAGACCTGTAGTGTACAAACATATGGTTGTATCAGCTCCAGCTGCCTTAGAGGTACAGACAAGGGTAGAAAGGCACAGGTGTCTCATGCACCCCTGGACAGAAAAGTAGGGGGGCATCAGAAGGACTCTGGCAAGTGTGTACTCACCACTGCAAAGCTGGGCTCTCTCGGCTCCTTAGTCCATGTGTGGGAGGTGACCGCTAGCAACTCCTGAGGCCCCGTGTCTCAGCAGGATGGGCATGCACAGCGCGTGTACATGTGTGCCCGTGCATAGCCAGAATGAGCAGTTCACACCTGCAGAACATGTTTCTGTTACACGCCAACATTCCAGCACCACAGTTAATCTACTTGAGCTGTTCAAATTACTGGCCTTAAATTTACCTTTAAATGATTTTCTTTTTTTTTCTTTTTTTTTAAAAAAGATTTATTTATTTATACATACAAGAACAGGGTTACAGACCAGAGTTCAGGGTGGTGAGAGGATTCACCAGAGACAGAGTGGGGAACAGAACAGGCAGACTGACCGAAACACACTGCTGAGAGGAGCAGTGGGCGAGGCAGGAGAGGTCTGCTCTGCCATGTGGGTCCCCTCCCTAGCCAGTGGCAGGAATCGAACTCGTGCTGCAGTGGCTGCGGTTTGCTTCATAGTGCATTGCTTAACCCACTGCACCACCAGGGAGGCCCCCTAAATGATTTTCTATCACTGCAGTAAATGTAAAGTATGCTTTGTCATGAACACAAAGTATTTCTTGAAAATAAATACAATGAAAAAGAAGGACAAGTACAAGTTGGAGCTGGATGCCATGGCTGGCTGAAGGTCCTGAGCCAGAGACTGGAAACTCAGCAGGAGCAGGGTCCAGGCGCTCTCCAGCTTGCTCCTGAATGGAAAGATGCCAACAATAAACTCCTAAAGTACATATCACATGTGCACGTGCCGGCAAGAACTGAGCAGGGCAGACAGGACTGAGGGCCGTTGGCCATCAGTGGGTGGGCCTACTGAGATGGAGTGGGCTGGGAAGTTCTCCAGGAAGTTCTATAGGTAGAAAGAGGCCCATGGTCTCCACCCCACAATCTGAGGGAGGAGCTTATGGCACCACTGCTGACTTTCACAAGAGAACCACCCAGGTACACTTCGTACTGAGAAACAAGTGAGAAAGATCACTTGTCTCCAGCTGACCCTCAGCTCAAGGGTTTGGGGGTCTGGGTTCTTCTCCTTTCTTCTAGGGCCCATTCAAAGTATGAAATCAGAGAGACTTCATCCAGGACCTTGCAGGTTTGTTCTCCAGCCCAGCCAAGGCCTCTCCATAACCAAGCCCTGCCAGATGCTTAGTCAGTTCAGGGAGCACCCCAGCTCGATCTCCATCTTGCACTAGGGCTGGAGCCTGTGCGTCTGGCTTTGTTCATTTCAGTTGAGACAGAAAGAATAACCAGAACTCTGGGACCAGCTGGGTCCCCAGGACCAACAGCAGTTCTCAGTGGATGGGGTTGATGACAGCCTGAAGAGAGAAGATCAAAATTCTAAATGAAACATTTCACCAGAAAGCTGTTTAATAGCAGTTCCCAGAAGCCACCTGCACAATTTCTCGCCCAACTAGGAAATAGATCCCTTTCATTGCATGAAGTCGTGTATTGGGTTGGGGTTGACAACAATTCGTGAACACCTAAAATTTAAATAAATAAGTGATGAAGTCAGCCCAACTCGTGAGAGTGTGGCATATAAGCCAGGATTGTTGATCTGTGACCTGAGACATTACTGACGAGCCCAGGGGATCTCCCCAGGAAAGGAAAGTGCTTGAGAACTAAGATCAGAAGATGAATGTTAAGAATACACCAAAGCTGAGAGGTTTCCTTCAAGCTGTTTTGTCCTGAGGTCTCCCATTTGCACCAACAAAGCGACCGCCGAGCAGATCTGTGGTGACACTAACTGGCATTTGCTTAATACTCTTAAAAAAGCTTTTCATATGATTAATCCTCACAGCGGCCCAGTGAAGTATAATTATCTCCATTTTACAGATGAGGAAATCTGAAGTTCAGGCAGGGTAAATGGTTTAGCAAGGTCAGAGACGAGTGTTAATCATAAGGTAATTAGCTTCAAGATTAAGGAGGAGCAGTTTTGATATAAATGATATTTGACATAATACGTGAGTTTAAACACTCTTGGCTTCAAGCAACTGTGCCTGTGCAGGAAAGTTTTGCACCTGCCCAGAGGTTAACTGTTGCCTGCAGGGAAGGAGACAGAAAGCACCCCACCCCCACCCCAAACCTAGGGAGGGAAAGAAAGCACTGCCAGGGGCCCTGGAGTAACACAACTATCAAAAGTCCATGAAATCAGCAACATTGGCAATGGCAAATCACAACCTTTTAATCAAAAACATTATTTTTCCTCTATGCTTGGGGCACCGCCTATGAGCATCTGCTCGGCCTGGGGTACAGGAAGAACCCCACACCAGCTCAGTCACACAGGACTGAGCGCTCACAAGGGCCCACACCAGCTTCCGTGCTCTGCATTGCCTTCCTGAAATTCTTAATTTTTTGACAAAGTGCGTAGTTTCGCTGCTGCTCATTGCCGACTCCTTCTCTCTTTCTCTGTCCTTAGGAAAGAGCAGTGTGTGCGCCCCTGGATTTGTTTTCTCCCTTCCCACTTGGTCACTTCTCCAGCTGGGCCTGCTCAGTAGGATCCCTGGTGCTTCAGCTCTTGCTGCCTTTCCAAGCCCCTTTCTGCTCCCCTGTTCAAGGGAGTCCTATCGGGGGGCTTTCCTGGCCTGGGCCCCTGTAGCGGAAGGAAAGGGTGGCATTGGAGTAGGTTCGGGATGGTTCTTAGCAGATGGGTCAAGGAAGGAGAGTCTTGGAGCCCTCGGTGGCTTTTCATGCTTTTATTAGTAGAGGTGGCCAGGTACATGGCAGGCAGGGGTGCCGGGGGGCCGGGAGGCTGGCAGGCCTCCCAGCCCCCAGCTCATCTCACCCTCTTGGCTGCTTTCTATTGCTACTGCTTGTCAGTACTGTCGGTTCTGTTGGTCCTGGTGTCCTCATGACACCACCCATTTAAGCCCGTGTCCAGCTCAGGTGCAATGGCGCATGCCCACCCTGGAATGCTCGCAGGTATCCATTATCACAGTGGTGGGAAGCTGGAAAGACCTGATTTCTCTAACCCTACAGCCCCATTGGTGCAGGGAAACTGCAGCAGAATGAACAAGCTAATCCACCCTGAGTCTTTAAATGCCACCAACAGCCAGATAATTCCCAAATCTATGTCACAAGCTAAGGAGTTCACCTGCAGCTTGAACTAGTTTATCTAAAAACTTCCCAGAACTCTCTCCCTGGAAGGCCCGTGAGTACCTCAAACTCAATCTAGTCAAAGCAACTCAGGACAATGCAGGCTGGGGTTGAACTGGAGTCTCCGACCCACATTGTTCTCTATGTCATCTTGGCCCAGTTACTGTATTTCTCTGGTTCTCAGGCAGATGGAGAATAAGCAATGGAATCCACGTAATCTGGTAGCTTGTGGGGGGGGGGGGGCGGGGGNCAGTTACTGTATTTCTCTGGTTCTCAGGCAGATGGAGAATAAGCAATGGAATCCACGTAATCTGGTAGCTTGTGGGGGGGGGGGGGCAGGGGAGAATGGATAGTTGAAGCATGCTAATACTAATCATCTCTTGTCTTTTACCACTTATTTTGTCCTCCTCTATCCCCTCATAAAAGTGACCCTAATGCCACGCAGAAGGCAGCATCAGATGCCAACCTTTATGGGCTAGTCTGTATTTACAGATGTGTAAGACACGCCTCACTATATGCTGTATGTCTAGCAGGAATGGTGATGGTATGGCCTTTGGCAACTTTTAGAGAGAATAGAACTGCATCAATGAGTAAATCCTGATAAGATTTTAGCAGACAGCACTGATATACATTTCTTCTCGAAGATCTTCATGAGCTATGAAGAGGAAGACAGAGTTTGTCCAGAGAGATAAGAACAGAAGTGGCAGAGGCTGTTTAACAGGGCTTGTCATCAGCTGGTGGAATTGTGGTCCCCCTCAAACCCTACCCCTCACAAAAAGTTGACATCTGTGGAGCCAATTTTTTTTAAATTATTTAGTTATGCATAGAAGAACTGGGGTACAGGCCAGAGTCACGGGAGGTGAGAGGATCCACCAGAGACAGAGTGGGGAGCAGAACAGGCAGACTGACTGAAACACATTGCCGAGGGCAGCAGCGGGCGAGACAGGAGAGGTCTGCTGCGCCATGTGTGTCCCCTCCCTGGCCAGAGGCAGGGATAGAACTCATGCTGCAGTGGTTGCGGTTTGCTGATTCATAGTCCGTTGCTCAACCAGCTGGGCCACCAGGGAGGCCCTGTGGAGTTAAATGGAGCCTGTCAGCCACTGCAGAGACACTGCATTCCCTGTCTTATTTGAACAAGGTCAACGACCTTGAAACCGGACCAAAGATCACTGGACTGAGTCAAAAGAAATTGTTTTAAGAAACCACCAAACAAACAAGATCATGATAACTGATGACTATAGACTATCTGCCAGAGAATAGAAGTGGTAGCCAATTGTGTGTAGCCAAGAATGGATAGTTGAAGCGTACTAATACTAATCATCTAATCATCTCTTTTCTTTTACCACTTATCTCGTCCTCTTCTTTCCCCTCATAAAAGATCCCAACTTTGGGGCCTCCCTGGCGGCACAGCTAGTTGAGCAACGCACTGTGAAGCAAATCGCAGCCACTGCAGGATGAGTTTGATCCCTGCCGCCGGCCAGGGAGGGGACCCACATGGCATAGCAGACCTCTCCTGCCTCCCTGCTGCTCCCCTCGGCAGTGTGTTTTAGTAGATCTGCCTGTTCTGCTCCCCGCTCTGTCTGGTGAATCCTCTCACCTCCCAGGACTCTGGCCTGTACCCCATCTTTTGTATGCATGAATAAATAAATCTTTTTTTTTAAAAAAAGAGATCCCAACTTTGTCCCACCCAGAGATACATGCTAGGTTTTCTTTTTGAATTTGTGTACCCCATATCGCAATTCCTCAATCCCAAATAAATTTAGTCTGCCTTTTTAGCTGCTTCCTAAATGTTTAAGTTGACATCCCATTATTTTCTGTATTTTCTAGGTCCTTTATGACGAATGATATATTGCCTTATTGGTTAAGAGAGCAAAAAAAGAAATAAAAGGGACAGTTCTCAATCGGTTTAGTGCTGCAGAGCAGTCAAGCGCGCTGAAGACTGAGCAGCGCAGATGGGAGTCTGTTGCCTGCTCTTCAAGAGCCCCAGTTCTCCAAGTATTGCCTCAGTTCCCCAGCCCTCCAACACCCAAAGGAGCAGCCATGCTTCGGCCCTGTGGCCTGCTGTCTGGCCTCAGAAGGACGGCAGGTGTGTGTGCACGTGACTCCAGTTAAGCCGATCAGAGCTCTGTCAGGGCCTCGCTTCCCGAGGGCCGAGCTCTGGGGCCCGAGGAGGTTCGCAGTGTGAGTTTAGGGGCCTCCGACCAATCGCTTGCGGGTTGAAGGAAGGGTAGTCATTGAGAGTGCTGCCCGCGGAGGTGAAAGCAAGAGCAAACAAAAGCCCTTACATGGGAAAACCTCACTTTCGAGGAGGCTGGTGTAGGGCCAACAGAGCAATGGTGGAGGAGGTTGGTGAGTGGGCAGGACTTGTGACCCCTGCAATGTTGGGGTGTTTTCTCACTACAGTGAGGGGCGTGGGAAGGTTTGCCAGAGAGGAGTGACCATCGGGAATTACACTTGAAAGATTTCCGCCCCTGGGAAAACCACTGTGAGGGTGGGGCAAGGGTGGAGACCGTGTGGAGGCTTGGGGTGTCCAGGCAGCTGGATGGACCAGCCTCAGTGGTAGGAATGAAGATGGAGGGAGCAGGAGTCCAGACAGGACCCCCATGGAGGGGGTTCATGGGGGAGGGAGGGGCAGGCTAGGGGAGGCGATGGAGACACAGGTGGAGATAGTGTGGGAAAGGAGACTTTGAGACTTCCATTTGGACATGTAAGTTGGAGGTGCTGAAGTTCCATGCAAGGGGAGATATGGAAAAGGCAGTGGGTATGTCCCACTGGGGGATGGGACAGGGCTGGAAGGCCCTGGCACCTGGATAGCATCAGTTCACAGTAACTATTGCCCTTTTGGTTTAAAACAAACAAAAATCCTTTTATTGGAAAAATATAAAGGACAGCTCCTGATAAGTTCACTGCAGGCGCTGAGGAACTTGATGCTCCGAGGATTGAGGGGATGAGGGCCGACCGTCCGCCTCGCTGTTTAAAGAACTCTTTCCTCCTCTCTCGGTTGTCCAACCCCAGAGGGAGCCAGGGTGGCTCCTGGCAGTCCTGGTCCTGCCTGGTGACCTGCTCTCTGCCACCAGTGATTGGACAGGGCTGTGCATGTGACAACAGCTAAGCCTGTCAGGGGCATCAGCCAATGTGAATGGCAAGAGCGTGCAGCAGGTATTAAAGCCACAGACCTAGGTAAGACCCCCGGGAAACTCCAAGGGGGAACCCAGCACAAGGCCTGTGGCCCCCCAACGCCCAAAGTCTGGTAGGAGGCAAGGCGCGAGGAACAAGGGAGGGAGTCAAATATGTTGAGACCCTAAAGCCCAGAGCAAGCTGCTGTGGGTGAGCCCCCCAACCATCCTTTGGGGCTGGTTGTAAGTTTCCATGAGGGTGGGCAGCTGGTGTGGTGGTGGGCCTGGAAGTTGAATTGGAAAGGGCTTGATCCTGGCCTGGATTCTAAATTTTAAAAATAGCCATGAAGGATATTTGAGAGGCTAATGGGGAAATTTGAAAATAGACTTTATACTAGATAATGTATCAGTGCTCAACTTCCCGTGTGTGTTAACCTGTGGTTATATAAGAGAGAACTTGGTGCTTAGGAGACACACATTGTATTGTTTATTGTAGTATTTAGAAGTAAAGGCCCAGTATCTGCCAGTGGTTCAACAATAACAAAGTAAACACACATATTTAGATATATATTATACAACTATTGATATATGTAAATTATATTACATGCAGTTATAGTATCTGTGAGAGAGGAAATGTGGCAAAATGCTAATGGGAAAATCTAGGTGAAGAGTATTTCGATGTTTTTCAGTGTTGCTATAAGTTTAAATTTTTCCTAAAAAATGAGAAAAAAAGTAAATGATAGAGTGAATGGCAGGGAGAGGGGATGTGGGAACAGCAACAGGAAAATGGCATAGTAGCTGGAGGGAATGTGAGGGGTAGGGAGTGTTTTACACAGAACTTTAAGAAGAGAGTGTTTCAACAGGCCTCTTGCGGGGAGCAGGTGATGATGGAAGACTGAGGTGAGAGGTGCAGAACGCAGTCCTGGGAAGGCAGGGGTGGCCTGGAGCACAGGGAGGGGACAGTGACTGGGGCTGTGTGTGTCCTGGGGTCACTGGCCCAATAGCTTCCGTTTTCTCGTTGTGAAGCAGGATCTGAGGCTCAGCCTGCAAGGCTGGGAGGACAAGTGGGAGGTTCCAGCAGTTGGGGCACAGGGCCAAGAGAAAACAGGGAAATTTGTTGTTTTGTGTTTAAGATCTGAATGGAGATTATTCAGCAGTTTAGGGAAGGAGCCAGCAGAGGAGCGATCAAACGCCTATACCCCTTCAATTATTTTTTCTCTGTGATACGAGGGGATTGAACCAGGAGCTCTCAAAGGCCCCTTCAAATCCCTAACACTTGGGGGCCCTTTAGGACACCCGACAGAGACATTTTACAAAAGAGCAGGCGGTTGGGATTTTTAAGAATCAAGGACATTTAGTAGAAACTAACTTGCCTAATAGGTTTTCTAATCTCAGATAAAACCAGTATCTGCAGACACTTGAAAGGCAGACTGTGTAAGGCTTCAGGGCGCCCCTGGGGGAGTGAGGGGGTGGCTCCAGGCCGCTGGGGCTTGGAGGCTCCTCAGCAGGCGCGTTTGGGTGAGCTCAGTACGAAGCCCCTTTGAGAATAAATTCTGCTCTCCCAGCTCTCGCTGGAGCTGGCTTCGCACAGCGTGAAATGAAGCAGCACATTAATGTGATTAACACTGAATAAACCTCCGTGTGTGAGCAAATATAGCATGAAGTGGGTTCCGGAATTTTAAAATATCTATTATTAAAGACAGCCCGCAGGGCTGCAGTGGCATCTGATGACAAGCCCCAGGCTGCTGCGGGAATCTAATATTCCCATGGCCCCTTCCCGAGGCAGAGTGCTGTGGCAGCTTCCATCGGATGCTCCTTCTAGGTCTTCCGGGGGATCACCGCCGCCCCACTTCAGGGATGAAGAAACTGAGCATGGTCAACAGTAGGTTTCCAGTGTCACACAGGGCACAGGCTGCAGCGTCATCGCGGGCTTCCTGGTGACTGGCAGGGCGCCAGGGAGGGAAGGCGCCTCTTGCTCAGAGCAGCTCCGTTAGCCAAATGTGTTGCCCGGGGCTCGGCTCGCGCTTCTGGGGGCTCACGGGGCACCAGGCCTGCTGAACGCTTTACACAGATGGTCTCACTTAGTCTTGATGACAGCCCTTGGCAGTGGTAGTATTAACCTCAAGAGGAAACTGAGGGCAGAGAGATTAAATAACTCGCCAAAGGTCATCCAGCAGAATCAGGATTAAACTCAGATCTGTTTAGAGGGAAGTTTGTGCTCTGGACTGCCTGCCTGGATGTTGTCCCAGGAGAGTGGGGTGTGGACTTTTGGGATCCTTGCAGCCGCCTTATTTGCAAGCGCTTAGCATGAGGCTGAGCACAGGTGTCAGGGCACCTGACATGGCAGGGCCTGACGGACTGGCAGTCGGACTAGATGAACGAGCGGAGATGTGAATTGCTGTCTTGTAGGGTCTTCCTCTTCAAACTGAAGATTTCCCCATAGCTTATGAATGCTCAACTTAATTAAGGCAAAAAGGCATCAGAGAATTGCGGGGCTTTTTCTTTATTGACTGTCAAGTCCAATCTGTAGGCTGTTTATGTGCCACGGTCAGAGATCAGGCTTTAGCTGCTCTCCTTTGATTCATCTGGCAAAGCCTGGAAAATAAAGGTTATTGATGCAAAACTGATTGGCAGGCCGGGGTAAGGAGGTTCTGGGGACAGGGAATATCTGCAGGGCCAGGCTGCTCTGGCTCAGCCCTGCGCCTTTGCAGTGCTGACTTCCTGGTCCCACATCCCTGGGTCATAGCTCTCTGCACCCCAGTCCGTTGGTCTGTGGGCAGCGTTCTGTCCAGATGGGGAGAAGGAGCCCTCACCCCTGGTTTTGTCTGTTGGAGTGAGATAGGGACAGTCTTGAAACCTCCCAGATCAAAGGGATTCCTGTGTAAGGTGCCTCCCCCATGCCCACCAGCAAAGATTATGGGGAAGCAGGGTGGGCCCACCGCACACCTGTCTGGACTTGCAGAGAGCCCTGGGGGTAAACACCAGGAGGTGGGCAACAAGTCCTGAAGAGGGAGGTGGCCCAGGAGTGGCTGCTCATTCCCAGCAAAAGGGGGGAGGTGGAAAATACTCCTTGTCAGGACCAAACTTGACCTGAGAAAGAGCATCCTGACTGTGGGCCACTAAAAATGACTTCTTAGTCTCTGGAACTCAGAAAGTGGTTTTCCATGGCAGGGTGCTCTCTGGATTTAACCTCCACACTCATAGTCACAAAGCAGAATTGTCTATTTAAGCAAACCAAAAAAACCAAACCCTCCTACCCACCCTGCTTTATTTCTTTAGGAAACAGTTCAGGTTCCAGGTCTAGTCCAAGCAGGAAATGTCTCCTTTCCTGGTCTGATTCTGGCCAGGCTGGGGGGCAAAGTCCTCTTTCCTCTTTTCTGTGGCAGGACAGGGTCCAGCTTGCACAGAGCTTCAGAGAGAAACATGCACTGAAGAGGAGGGCAGGATCTGGGGCTCACAGGCCCCCTTAAGTTCAGTCAGTGAATGAGGAGCAGTTGGTCTATTATCAGGGATCCCAGAGACTCACACACCAATAAATAAAATAAATGCTATATAATACAACAAATGCTATATTTGCATCAAGAAAAAAGGGCTTTTTAAAAAAGATTTATTTATTTATGCATACAAGAACAGGGGGTGAGAGGATTCACCAGAGACAGACTGGGGACCAGAATAGGCAGATCGACTGAAATACACTGCTGAGGGAAGCAGCAAGCGAGGCAGGAGAGGTCTGCTGCACCATGTGAGTCCCCTCCCTGACCGGGGATTATACTTGTGCTGCAGTGGCTACAGATGGCTTGATAGTGCTGAGACTTAACCCCTTATGCCACCAGGGAGGCCCAAAAATAAAGTGTTTCATGTGCACTGGAGAAATAAGGGGGGGGGGGGTGAGACAAGCTTTGGAGATTCTCAAAGTGGTTCTCACACCAGCAGCTTTACCCAGGAGGTTGGTGAATGTCAAGTTCAATCTGTTGACTCACCCCAGACCTACTGAATCAGACACTGTGGGCCTGAGCAACCTGGGTTTGAACTAGCCCTCCAGGCAGTTCTGATGCAAGCTAAACTTTGAGAATCATGCTGGGGCTGGCATATTTCCTGCCATCAGCAGCCCATTTTTGCAAATAAAGTTTAATTGGAACATAGCTGTAGTCATTTATTTATGTTTTCTTTGTGGCTACTTTTCTATGAACCATCAGAATCAAATAGTTGTCATAGAGACAGTGTGACCCGCAAAACCTACAATATTTACTCTCTGGTCTTTACAGAGAAAGTTTGCTCCCATGGTGGAGGTCAGGGAGAGGCTGCCCACCCCTGCCCAATCTCCTCCTTCAAAGCCACTTCAATGCAAAAGATAAAATAACAGAAAGCAGAGTGGAGCCTAAAAGTGGGTGGAGAGCATATGGAAGACTGTTTTCTGGGTCTACGCATTTGGAAGTTCTAGAAAAGACTATCTGAAACAAGCAAATGGTTAGGAGTGGAGTTCTATCAGCATCCCAGCCAGCCTGCCAAGTATCTAGTGGAGGTATACTGGAAATTATGAGGTGGAACAGGGCAAGAAGGGCAGCATGGAGCACTTGGTGAGCCTGATACAGTCTAAAGCCAGCAGGGCAGGGGCTAATAGTGCAGGGGGTCTCTGAATTTAAAATTCAGGTTGTCTGAATTCCTTCCGCTTGCAGTTGACTGGGGATTCCACACCTCCTTTCCACTTCCTCCTCATCTGCATGGTGGGCCTCCCTCTTGTTGAAAGGTTGACTATGATAATGGGCATATCCCCGTGCCTATCCCACAAATGCACAAACGTTGCTGTAGAGCTATGATGGACTGAACAGTAGCTTCAGGTGCACATGACTCTGCCTGTGTCTACGTGGTGAACTGGCTGCCACAGTAAGTCTGGGCAATATCCTTCTCCACACAGGGACACAAAATTGGTTTCTTGTCATGAGGACTTTCATGATTTCTTCTCTTAGAAACTTCCAGTGATGGGGCCTCCCTGGTGGCGCAGTGGGTTAAGCAAAGGACTATGAAGCAAACTGCAGCCACTGCAGCTCGAGTTCAATCCCTGCCGCTGGCAGGGAAGGTCATCCACATGGCGCAGCAGACCTCTCCTGCCTCTCCTGCCTCGCCTGCTGCTCCCCTCAGCAGTGTACTTCAGTCAATCTGCCTGTTCTGCTCCCCACTCTGTCTCTGGTGAATCCTCTCACCTCTGGCCTGTACCCCAGTTCTTGTATTCATAAATTAATCTTTAAAAAAAAAAAAGAAAAAGAAACTTCCAGTGATGCAATGCAGTAACTGTAGTCACTGTGCTGTACCATATATCCCCATGCGTGACACTTACTTCATAAAAGAACTGCTTTTTGTTAGGATTCTCATCTCTTGGGATAAGGACAAGACTTCAAAACTCACTGCAGCACAAAGCAGATTTTTACTCTTAACACCTGGTGAAATGGGGGTGCGTGAGGCTGGCGGTAGGTCTCCCCCACTGGATCCCCCACTGACACTGCTGCAGCAGCAGTGCCCACAGGCAGCCACTGAACCCACACTTTCCAAGTTCCACCCCAGGGCATTCGCCCTCACTGTTCTTTGCCCTGAAGACTCTTCCCCTAGACTTTTCATTTAGGCAGTGGCTCTGATGTGGCATTATCAAGAAAGCGGTCTCTGACTTACCTCCCTCTGTAAAGCAGCATCCACACCCCCACGGGGGTGGAGCTCTCTATCCAGGTGTCACAGGGCAACCCTGATATAAAATGGGTTTGCCTGACTGGATCCTTACCCGCTCGCTTGGAAGTCACTTATAATAAGCTGTAACTGCAGGCACACATAACAAAGGTTAATAAAATGTTTTACTTATAAAAGAAGGGGAAATCAAGTAATGAATAACACAAGGAGAAGAGAGGGAGACATATCCACAAATGTGTTCTAACAGTTTCTCTGGGCTGGAACTCAAAGCCACTGAGAGCTGGCTTCAAATGAAGAGAGTCCTCCAAGGCCCACATGTCTGCTTTTATACTAAGCCTGGCTGCTTAACTCCACCCTCAGGTCCCAGTGATATACTCTTTGATGATGACCTTCCAGGATTTGTAGATCTTGGATATTGTTGGTTTGGAGTGGGGGTTGGAGTCCATAAACCTATTTGTGTAATTCATTTAGGATGACCTTTCCCCCTAACACAGCCACCCTGCTTTCTATTTCCTCCAGCACACCACCCCCCATCATGGAATTCTGTGTTTATTGTCTCTTTCTCCTACATGCACACTAGAGCAAAGGTTTGGTTTGGGGATTTCTCTTTCTTTTCAAACGTCCTTCTCACTTTTTTCTACCCAAAAGCCTAGCATGGTTATCTCTGGAAAAGCGCCTGGAGGGTCCTCTCACGCTATCATAAAAAGGTAGTAACTTGCCAGATCCCTATCATTACCACACATACAGAGAAGATGGGACACATGCCAAATGATGTAACAAGTATGTGGCCATGCCTGCTTGGTCTCTGTTGGAGAGTCTTTCAGGTGGAGAGTCAGTGCAAAGGTCCTGAGGTGGGAGTAGGCTAGTGTGCTGGAATGGAGGAGTCGGTAAGAGCAGGGGAGAGGATAGTTCCAAGGTTTTCTATGTCACAAAAAATGAAACTGACATTTGCTAAAATGGGTCAGCTGGAGGAGGAGGTTTGGGATGTGTTAAGTTTTGAGATGTTTCAGGTTGGAAGCATCTGACATGCACCAGACAGTACGCTAAATGCTTTACCAAATTATCTCCACTGTACAGATAAGGAAATCAGGTCACCAAGACAGTGATTCCCTGCATCTCAGAAGAAGAATGTGGGAGGGCTGGGATTGGGACCCGAGGGTTTGTTGTCCTGAGATGTACTGGTCACTGTAAAGATTCCTGAGAGGAATCTTGGAATTATCCTCTCCCCTGCTCTTACCGGCTCCTCCACTCCAGCACACTAGCCTACTCCCACCTCAGGACCTTTGCACTGACTCTCCGCCTGGAGGACTCTCCAATAGAGACCAGCAGGCATGGCCATATTCTTGCCTGAAATTGGAAAATTTGAGATTAATTTTAAAGAGGTGAACTTGCACTCCCTTTGCCTCCAACTCTGGAATACTAGGGCAAAACAGGTTCTTCTTCTGTGGCAGGACTGGAAAGTTAAGGGCAAATGAAAGATAGCACTGTATCCCAGGGGTGCTGGGGCTGTAGCCCCTTACCTCAGTGAGGCTGCAAGCAAATCTATGTCCACATCTGGTTAGGCTGCTACTTAATGCCAATGGCACAAGATGTGGCAATTCTGAGGTTAGCATTGTGGGCTAGACTCCGGTTTTTCCTATTTTCTGAGATAGTTTACTTAGAAAGCATTCACAAAGGCCACAACAACCAGACTGGACATGTTGACATGTGGCAGATGCCCAGCACCCTGTGGGCTGTTGGGGATGGCCATTGTAGGCCCTGTCCCAAACCTGCCTTTTAGTAAGATGCCCATGAATAGTTTCAGAAACCTTGGCCTCGAGCAGAGGTTGAGAAACCATTTCTGTTTTAGGGAATGATAGTTTAGGTTCTACCAGCCTGTTACAGCTCTTCAGCACTGTTGGTCTAGTGCAAAAGCCGCCAGAGTTTGGAGAAAGAAGTGGGGCTGTGTGCTAAGGAAATTTTACTTATGAACATCAGCATCAGAATTTTACATACTTTTCATATGTCATGGATGACTATTCTTTTTATTTTCTTCCAGCCATTTAAAAACATGGACCTGTCTTCTGACTTGCCTTTACGGGCTAAACATCCCGAAGTCTCCTAGTTCTAGCCAGAGGCCTAGCCTTTGTTTGTTCTCCATGGGCATGAGTCTCAGACTCCTTTTCCCTCATGACCTGAATCTGATGGCTGATTACTTAAAGCGAACACAAAAACTCAATGGAAAAGCGAAATGAAAAAAAAAAAAAATATATATATACATATATACACTTTGCCGGTTGCCACAAATACAGTATTTGCTGTTCTCCACCTTGAAGTTTTCTTTCTGAGAAAGACCAATATGGAGGATTTAGTCATTAAGGAAGGGGAGCTTGGTACATTTAAGTAGAATTAAGAATTAAGAAGGCAAAGACAATTCTTTTGCCTCTTCATTTGCCTACACTTTAGCTGCTGGGAAGTAGGAATATACACAAAGGGAGAAGACAATGATGAAAAAGAAGTTACATTTGGGGAGGGAGCTAAGAGAGGAAATTAGAGAAGGGAGGTGCTGTCCAGGAGAATAAGAAGATTGTTCCAGCAGCAGTGGGCTGTGGGGAAGAATGCAGGACTTGATAAAGTAAACTGTGTCAAGGAGAGTTGCTTAAGAGGACATGACAAGCCCAGAAACAGGAGAGGGATGGCACAGACTCTTACAAAGGCTGAGACTGAAATTTTAAAAATCTGTGGTGTACTTTCATGGTAACCAGAAGCTTCCATTTTGTCAGGAATGAGGAGAGATCGTACTGACAAAGGGCCCACTGCACATCAGGCCTATATCTACATCTGTATCTATATATTGTTATCTCAAGTAATCTTCTGACAATCCTGTGAGATTTTTTTTTTAAGATTTATTTTATTTATTTATGCATACAAGAGCTGGGGTGTATGCCGGAGGTGCAGGCAGGTAAGAGGATTCACCAGAGACAGAGTGGGGAGCAGAACAGGCAGATTTACTGAAATACACTGCTGAGAGGAACAGCGGGCGAGGCAAGAGAGGTCTGCTGTGCCATGTAGGTCACCTCCCTGGTTGGGGATCAAATTTATGCTGCAGTGGCTGCCCATAGCTTCATAGTGCTGAGATTTAACTCCTTGCTCCACCAGGGAAGCCCAATCCTCTGAGATTTTAATACCACTTTATGGATAAAGAAACGGAGGCTTAGAAAAAATTATCTTATTTAAGGCAACACAGGACAAAGAAGAAATCAAAATCTTAATAGGAAGTCTGTCCTTTCAGCCATCACACAGCAGGCTTTTCTAAAAGGACTATAGGAGCAGTAGGGGAATCATGTGAGTTAATCATGAGATTTTCATTGGAGATGGTGTATGTTAAGGAACATCTGAGAAGATGCTGGACAATCATTGGTGTGGGATAGGTGGAAGAATAAAGGGGAGTTAGACTATTCAGAACACCTTTCCCAAGAATACCCTGAATGACTGACCAACCAACCGAAGACCAGGGTGGTGGGTACAAACCCAATGGGAAAACAGTGACAACCCCAGAGGCTCTCCTAGAAATGGTCAAGTGCACAGCACACATTTCAGGCTCTAAGTTGTACTGAAATAAAGGATTCTGCTTGACCTGAACCCAGTGTAATGGGCCAGTATAATGTCTAACTCCTCTTGAAGCACATTAGCCTATCAAGCACACTCTGGGGAATACCAGGATGAGCCTAAGGCACATGCAGTCAGTTCTGTGTTCCTCTCTGTGACAATAAACATGAACCTGGTGGATATGTCACACACTCCTCTGAAGGCAAGAAGGACCAAGTGAGCAATTGCACATCTTCTGGTTAGATCCCTGTTTGGGGCTTCCACAGCAGATAAGAATTGGGCCTTTCCATGGGCATGTTGCTGTTTGCCAGTCTATGACAAGTAGACTCTGTGTTGACACGTAATCAAATATACTTTAAACAATTAGGCTCGTGACTCAAGGTTAAATCATATTGTAAGAGGAACCACCTGACAACAGAAATTTCTTTTGAAATTATTCATCTTTCTCTGGCAAAGAGTGAGAACTTTGTCTATGTTCTTCTGCCTGTTGACACTTGATGTTTTTATTTATATGAAGCTTATAAATAGAAGCACCCAATCTCTGTAGTAAGCAAATTCATTAGATTCCTAGGAGCAATTCCTTTTGGGAGGTGTGTTAAATCTAGAGTAGGGTTGTGAGAAGACCAGTGTTGTCTTAAGTTCTTTGGCATACAGTGAAACACTAGGAAAAGTGAAACTAACAACCTCGTCTTCCCCGTGTTCAATGATTACTTTAAATATTGGAACCAAGCCTTTCCATGTGGAAAGAACTATGGAAATTTACTCCAATTCCCTCTTTCACAAAACAGGTTGGTGAAACTTGAAAGGCTGAGAACAGACCCATGGAGCTTGTCTGTTTAAGAGCTGGGCTGCAACTTAGTTCTGTCCAGTGTTCTTTCTCTTAAAATCTTCTCTCATCATTTAAGACAATCCGATGTCATTCTAAGGTGTTAATTTTTTGATCAGTCACTAGAACCAAGGAGCTGGTCTCATCTGCTTTTCTCTAGTATTGGAGTAAAAGCAAGCCAGGAGTACACTCTGATCTTCATAGCCTGCCATCTTGTCTTTCCCCTGTCTCTGCCCCGGACTTGCTCTCCCTCAACTTTGCCTTCAAACCCTATTACCTTTGTAAATATCAATACATGCCCGCATTTCCCAGGTTGGCAGGGATCTGGAGCAAGGTGACTCTTGGTTTAATGGCATTTGTTACATAGTGCTTGAGTTGGTCCCCAAAGGTTTTTAACATTGGACCAATAACAAAAAGAAAACTGCCATCCTTTGCCTTTTTAGCAGTTCTGAGTTCCCTTAATGTATGGAAGAATTAGGAAGCAGTAAGAAACAAAGGCAGAAACTCCGCTGGACGTACTTGCCTACCCCTTGGAGAAGTTCCAGGCTGTTGTTCAATGTCTGAAATTTTCCCTCGTGACTCGCCTGTTGTCCTTACGTCATCTTCAGATTTTTGGTCAATGAAGCCATCAGAGGAAAACTAAAAGTTATGAATTTGTATTGAAGTCGATGTCCCAGCTTGAGGGGCTCCTAGGTACCGGTGGAGAACGCGCCGCATGGCTGATGAGAGTGGGTCCCACGCAGGGCACCCTCCTTGCTGCGGGGGTGACTGTGCACAAGAGCTCACTCTTCCATGTTTCTTATTCCTCAGTTGACTGTGTGGGACAGGCCTGTTTTTTCTTCTAGCACTTACCCTCGGACTCCCCTTTAGTACCCAAGAGGGCCGTGTTTTTACTCACAGGTTGAAATGGAAGCTCCCCCAGGGTGCCAGGGAAGAGTCCCTTTGGGGCGGCTCCCCCCCTTCCGGAGGGCCGCATCCTGGTGGGGGTGGGGGCTCGGCTTTGATCCCAGGGCACCTTTTGTCCCTGGAGACGTCCAGCCAACCAGGTATGTGGAGGGAAAGCGCTGCCTGCTCTCCAGGGCGGCAAGTGTGAGTTCTGGGCGCGGGAGGGTCACTTTGCAGAGTGGCGGAGCCAGCCAGCGAGGGTGGGCACAGGAACTCACTAACGGGGCGTCTCCGGGGAAGTTCGGGCGGGGTCCGCTGGCTCTCGCGCTTTCTTCCTCTAAATCCATGCAGAGCAGCCCCACTTCTCACCCAAACTCGTGGAGACGCGAGGTTAGGCGGGCGAGCGCACGGCGCCGGCGGCGAGGTCCCTCCAGCGCGGTCCGCGGCCTGGGGGCAGGTTACACAAAGACCGCGGCGGGGGCTCGGGGCGCGGGCCCGGGCCGGTCTTGGGGACGCCCGGCTGCCGGCGCCGCCCGCCCTCAGCCGCTCCGCGAGGCGGCGACCTCCTCCGCCGGTGCGGGGTCCCCCAGTTAACCCCTGCCCGCTAGCCCGGCCGCTGATTGGAGGAGGCGGGGCGCTGGGGCAGCGGGGACCCCCCCACCTTCCTCGTCCCCTCCCCCTCCTCCCCCACCGTCTGCTCTTCCCCCACCCCCCCAGGACCCCCCCTGCCTCCCAGCCGTGCAAATCTCGCGAGGAAACACGCGGTTTCACTAGTGTGTTTACACCGATCACTACTAATCCGGACCGAACCGATCCGGATTAAGGGGCCGGAGGCGGGTCTTGGGCACCAGCGGTTCCGACCCCCCCGCCCTCCGCGCCGCACCCGAGTGGCCCCCGGCCGAGCGGGCCCCCACCTCCCGGCCCGGCCTGGGCTCTCCTGCGCCTCCCTTGGCCTTTGTCCGGAGCCAGGAGGCCGGTCCCGCGCCCCCCGCGGCCGCCCGGGCCCGGGCCCGTGTCGGGCGCCTGGCTCTGCACGCGAGCCCGGGGATCTGCGGCCTCCGCGGCCCCCCTCCCCCGCCCGCCCTCTCGTGGAGCCCGGCGCCGGCGGCGGCTGCCCGGGCGGGGGGTTGCGGCGCTCAGGAGAGGCCCCGGCTCCGCCCCGGGCCTGCCCAAGGGGAGAGCAGAGCGGTCCGCAGCCGGGTCGGGTCGGGGCCCCTCCCGGGAGGAGCGTGGAGCGGCGGCGGCGGCAGGTGAGAGGCTGAGCCCCGGGCGGGAGAGGGCGCCGGGCCTGGGGCATTAACCGTCCGGGGACCCCCTCGGCTGAGGAGGCTGCGACCCGGGCCCACCCGGGGGCCGGCGCCGGGCCGCAGCTCCCGGGCGCTGAGGCGGGAGGGGCTCCCCGAGGGCTGCGGGTCGCTGAGGGGCCGGGCGAAGATGGGGGAGGCCCTGGCGGCCCGGCCTGGGAGTGGGGCCGGCGAGGAGAGAGGGGGCGCCCCCTCAGCTGGAGGCCCGGTAGCCTCCCGGGCGCCCCCGAGAACTGGCCCGCCCTCCCTCCGTGACAGGTGGGCCTGGAGTTGGGGAAAGTTTGGAGCCGGCTGGAAGGCGAGGGGTGTCGGGACCAGGCCCCATCCGTCCTGCTTCCCGGCTTGGGCTCCAGGGAGGATCCCGGTCCAAGGCCCCGCTGGAATGAGACAGAGTGGATATTTCCTTAACATGAGTTGACATTAAATGGAGTAACCGCCGGGGCGTCATTTTCCGGGCCTGGCCTGGGGATGGAGGTGTAGGAAATGTTCCGAGAGATCCTGGGGTTGAGGGAGGCAGCAACCTTTGCCTTTCCGGCCTCGATTAGGCCAGGGTGAGACGCCAGCAAGGCCACTTAAGGGGAAACTCACTCTCTTTAAGTCTCCTTTTTCTCTCACCGAGGATTTTCTAATTCCTGCACTTGTATGTGTGAGTGAAACTTTAATTTGTCACCCTTTCATTCCCCTTTGCCCCAGGCTCTCAATCCAGGAAGGGAAATGAAACTGGAGGGTTTCTTACTGGAAATTGTGGAGTTGTTAGATTGCAGAGGACAATGTTTAACTCATGTTTCCCGTCAACTTTTAAATCATGCCAATTATTCCAATAACGAGTATGTTTGAAGAGGTTCTATATAATGGTATAGACTGCTTTTTCACTTTTAGTATTAAAGAGCGATTTTCCAGTGGGTTCTGCAAGAGTTGATCTCTTGCAAAAGATGGACATTTTTTGCTGAAATAAGCCTTTGCATTAATTGGTTATGGAAGGAGTTTAAAAATGGTGTCCTTCTGCCCCTCCCTGTTTAGAAGGAGTGCTAAAAGCAGTCTGGAGTGTAGAGAACCTACTGCTCCAGGGAGTGGTCAGAAGCAGATTTTGTTAACGAGGGTGATGGAGCTGTGTTAATTTCCTCAGTGATGGTTTTAGGTTGATGGTATTAAATTTAAAATAATTCCTTTTTTTCCCTTGAGCTGTTGTGAGCCCTCCAGAGAAAGAAGCTACATGTTATTTGAAATTATTTGTAGCTTCTGATTCATGCCATGTTATTTTGAATTTACTAATGTTTGACATTTTTAGTTTAAGAGCTAGTTCCTGTCTGTTGGGAAAGAAATATCCAACTAGATTCAAAGGTTGACAATTTTTTTTTTTTAAACTAGCCCTTTGTTAGGTTTTTCCCTCCACTCAAGTTTTAAAGAGATTATATGAAGGGTTTGATGTTTTTTGTTCTTAAAATCAAATCAGAACAAGTTTAGAATAAGTGACTCTCGTAGAAGAGGACTTCTGAGCCACTCTGTAACTTTAAGTGTGTTACTAGTTCATGCGGTAAGTTGAATGCTGTATTTACCTGAGGTTTACCTGTATGTGACCATTCAATGAAGTACTATTGTATCTGAAAACTTGGCTTCTTGTGTTTTAGCTAGCATGGTCTCACAGTCTCTCTTTTTTTCCCCTTAGAAATGATGGAAGAATTGCATAGCCTGGACCCACGACGGCAGGAATTATTAGAGGCCAGGTTTACTGGAGTTGGTGTTAGTAAGGTGAGTAAAATATCAGTAGTGAGTACTGTTTAATAATAGTTTAATTTAAACACATTTAAAAAACAGTTGAGCAATTTAGGTAGACCATACTGATTGATTGCAGGGGAGAAGATCTGGCTCATGGTTCCAGGAAACTTTAAATCATACCTGTCATTCCAATTATCATTTAACAGCATATTTGAAGGTTTTCTATGGGGGAGTATATGTTTTTTCCCCCACGCACCTTAATATGTGAGTGGTTTTCCATGAATCTTGTTGCAAGGATTTTAATGGGATGTCTATTTAGATTTTATGCCCTATTTTGTCAGAATTTCTCAGACAGAAGAATAACTGTTAATTAAAAGATATTGACTTACTTTATTACACTGGATTTTTTACATAGTTATGTGGTAGAGTTTTGAAAATATGCCTCTGCTTAGTCTGTTGTTTCTCCTGATGTGCATCTTGACAGATTTCTCTTGGTTACCCACATACTGCTTTCTCTCTCTCTCTCATTTTTCCTTCTTGTATGTTTGTGCTGGGAGCATTAGACATCAAGCCCCTATTAATGGGTGGGTGTTGAACGCTGTTACGGCTTCCTGTGTTGCATTCAAGACCTGCTACTCCATACCTTTACTTACGGGATGATTTTAGTAGTGTGTAAAACAATTATGATTTTATACAATATGTAAAATATAGCCATACTGTTTTACTTAAACATTTTAAAAGATTATTGCATTACTTAGGCTTAAGAGTTCTGAATTATTGATCTTTGACTTCATGTGATATATTTCTCTCTGTCCTGTTTAAGAAATCTTATTTCTTGTGGTGACCTAGATGTTAGTCTCATGCTTTGATTAGTAACTTACTAGGTATAGTTGCAAAAATTGCCTTTTTGGTGGGTCTCATAATTTTGGTAAGTTGGAATAACTTTTTGTTTTGTTCATTTAACAAATACTACTACAGGATGTTAGAGCTGACACCTTTAGCGTAGTGCCTCCAAGCCCCCATTGTAGAGAGAGCCAGAGAGAGAGGACTCTGTGATGAGAGTTGAATTAAAAGTGTGGCATAATACTTGGGGAACCCAAAATTTGCTACACATTTTGTAGTTCTTGTTTTCTTTTGACCACCTCAATTAAATTTTGTGGTACTTTGGAGAGGCTATACTCTACTGACTGTTGTTAAATATTGAAATTACACTTACAAATGTAAATTCTCTGATCTAGGTAAAGTAGCTGGAAGTGAGCAGTATATTTGAGTACTAAACTGATGCCTTATTTAATTGATTACCTGATAACGGCCTTTGATGTGTCTTTTAACTTGAGAATTCATTGGAAGACTCATATCCAGATCTGCTCACTTACTGGGTAGAAGTAAGTTAGTATTCAAATTGCATCCAGTTAAAAGTCCTCATGTTTCATTGTTAGGATGCTTTTCTTTTCTGTTTCAGCTTCTGATTGTACATTCAATATATATTTTTGATGGTATAGAGCATAAGTGATGAGAATGAGTGACATTGTGAAATAGCTGTCCAGACCCAACTTAAAATCATATAACTAAGGTGTCAGAAATCTTTACTGCAGTAATTGGTCTGTTTAATAAGAAGTTCTACCTTTTATAAGTACACAGAAATAAATTCATTTGTATTTGCATATCTTTATGCCATTAATTGCGTGTTATTCTGAGGTTACAATGCATGTGCTATTTTAAGGTTAGGAGAAGAGTGTTGTTTTTTTTCCTATAGCAAAGAAACTTGGAGAGAAGAAGCAAGTAAATTATTCTGTAGTTTGTTTGTAGAGTTAGGAAATACAAAATCTCCATTTTGTTTTTTTACTTCTAAGACATTATATCTTCTAGATCACTGATTTGAAATACAAGTGGGGAGGGTCCTTAGTACTGAGAGAAAAGGTGCTTTAGGAAAAACTCCTGTTCTTTGCTTTGAATTCGTGTTAGGGGTTATAATTTTTCAAGGGATGGCACTGTGTTGATGACAGCTTTCAGTTTTGCAAAGATCAAGAGATGTTTCAGCCCTTGCTGGAGTGTTGAGAGAGCAGAGTGACTTTCTTGTGATAGTGCCATCTAGTGGAATTGGTGCAGCCTCATGTGCTGTCTCTTGAGTTTCTTCTGACCAGAACATTTTCAGTACTTTTTGATGTCCATAGAAGGAAGAAAGTCATTCCACTGTGGATTCTTTCTTAGTGGACAAGAGTGTTTTAAGTAGCTGCAGTCTTTGAACTTCCTGGTTATTGTAGATCTTCTGTCACATAGCTTGAAGTTTTTTATACCTGCAAATTAGATATACATCACAAAATTTAATCTAAAACAAAATGGCCAAGGTAACCACATTTGTTGCTTATATTTAATTTTTACTATATTTAGGTTTTTTATTTGTAAATTTTCATTTTCTTGCATATTTGTTGATATGCATTGTTCCCCTTTTATTAACATATTAGACTACCTGGTACATCAAAAATAATTTGTTTTGAATTTTGGGATGCACTGTGTGACTTTTTGTTTAATAGATTGATGTTTTCTTGTCACTTGTGAATTGATGAAAGTGGAAAGTGTCCTGATATGCACTGAGAAGCTGTGGCTGGCTTTTTCCTTCTAGTTTAGCTGCTACTTTTTTTTTTTTTTTTAAAGATTTATTTATTTATGCATACAAGAGCTGGGGCATGGGCCAGAGTCGCGGGAGGTGAGAGGAATCACCAGACAGAGTGGGGAACAGAACAGGCAGACTGACTGAAACACACTGCCAAGGGGAGCAGCGGGTGAGGCAGGAGAGGTCTGCTATGCCATGTGGGTCACTTCCCTGGCTGGCAGCAGGGATGGAACTCGTGCTGCAGTGGCTGTGGTTTGCTTCATAGCTCTGGCTTAACCCACTGTGCCACCAGGGAGGCCCTAGCTGCTACTTTTTAGGATCTATAACCAGTCATCATCTTAGCATTTTTATGGTGTTAATGTTAAATTGGGTTGTGTACCTTTGTTTCTTGTTGATCTGATATGTGAAGTATGCGACTTTAAGATCTCTTCCTTTAGCACTGGATAGTTTGTTTCTAGTAATGTGAAACTGTACTAACTTTTCATTTGATTTCACTGAGGACCTATTTCTGCCAAGATTCCCTACTCTGCTCTCCCTTAACAATTTAAGTATAGGTGGTCTTTGTTATTCTGGACACTGTAAAGTAGGTAAACTTCCACCCTTGCATACACTATTACCTGTCCCTAGTTGAATTTTAATGCTATCAATAATAATTACTTTTTTAAGAAAAAGATTTATTTATGCATATAAGAGAGGGGGTGCAGGCCAGATGTGTGGGGGGAGTGAGAGGATTCACCAGAGACAGAATGGGGAACAGAACAGGCAGATCCACTGAAGTAACACTGCTGAGGAGAGCAGCGTGTGCGGCAGGAGAGATCTGCTGTGCCATGTGGGTCACCTCCCTGGCCAAGCATCGAACTTGTGCTGCAGTGGCTGAGAATGCTTCATAGTGCGGTGCTGAACTCCTTGTGCCACCAGGGATGCTCTATAATAATAATTACATAAAATTTGTTAGGTTTTGTTTGACTTACAATGAAAGGTGAGTTTAGATTTTTATATCAAGGATACTAGTCTTAATAACCTCCATTCTCTTTTTATAAGATACACTGATTGTCCATTGTATTGCTCCTTACCAAGAATTAATTTAAAACAATTTGCACTTACTTTATGTAAGTTACAAAATAGTGTAAAGCAGTGAAATATGATCGCAAAATGAAAGAATTGTTGATTCTTTGAAAACTAAGTTAACTGCTTTGGAAAGACTAAATGTGAGTAAGGAAATTTGTTTTTTAATCTGGAAAAATTCGTCGGTTAGATCCTTGGCAAGTATCTTTTAAGTTCTTGATTCACTTTTAAAGAAAGCGAAACTAGAAACTGTAGACGATGCAGAGTAGGTGTGGTCTGTGAGACAGTGTGGAGATGCAGTTAGTGGATCTGTGTCACAAAAGGCCAACAACAAAAGACTGATAACAGAAAATGTTTATATGTTTAAGTAAAAGAAAATGTTCATGGGGTCATTTTTATAGTTTCTCCTCTGAGCTCTATTCTGATTTTGTTTGTATTGAATATAAAGTATTTTGCAGTATCCTGATGACATTAAAAAGAAGAGCAAAATGAGAAAAAGTGGGACTGTCTACTTGGGACAGTAAAAGCCTTCATTTTATCACACCTGAAGCAAGAATATATTCTTATATATACATGTATACACACACACACACACACAACAGATGTCTTCTTAAAGAACAGTTATCTCTTTTCTTTCCTTATAAATTTATAAAGGGAATAAATTTGACTCCGAAAAAGTTAACAAACTTATATTGTTCTCTCTTTGGTCATAGTTAATTGCAGCAGTTAGGTGTCAGTTTTGTATATCTGGTATAAACTCTTTCATATGCCAATCCTAATAGTGAAAAAAATATGTTTGGGTATTTCACAATTAGTTAGACAATGCTCAGGAAGAATAAATGCTGGAAAATAATGTACACTTAATACTGGTAAATTTTAAGGACCTATTGATAAATATATTAGTGTGTTTACTTTTATGTTGTCTTTTCCCTTTAGTATTTGATTCCGCTCTCATGTCATATGTAATCAAATAGTAATTCATATCTTTTCTCTGAAATTCTCAGGCATTTGTGTGTACCCATTACTCTTGCCTTGATTTAGACCTTTCTCATTTATAATTGTAATAGCCAGTCCCTCCCATCCCATTCATCTTTCTCTAAACTGTTACTGGTCATATTTGTAAAAATGCCAATTTTATTGTGTTACTCCCTTGCTTTAAAGGCTCCTGTTGCCTAGTAGATAAAGTTAAATCTTTCTATCCTAACTTTTGGATTTCATGGCCAGTTGTCTATTCCCCCACTGCTTTGCTCTGCTTTATACTTTATACTATGACTGATGGAAACTATCATGTGACCCTGAGTAGACTTGTGCTTTTTCCTCTAACTTGCCCCTTTTATTTGCTTTATATACTTTCAGCTTACTTTTCAAAGCATATCTTCTTTAGGACTTTTCTAGATCTCTCCATCAATCTATCTTACCAGTGCTATCTTATTAACACTTGATAACCTACCTTTATATAATACATTACCATGTTTTCCCTGTTAGTCTCCTTGAGAACTTAATTGATCTTTTTATCTCTACTTAAATGCTCAGTATTTTGTATAAAGTGAATCCTTATTGAATTAGAAAAACATATTGAGAAGATGAAAGTAGAATGAATTAGTTGTTATCCATATTAGTTAATTTTAGTAACTATCATTTATTTTATTTTAAAGTTAATCTCAAAACTGTTGTCCTTTAATTGGAAGATTTAGTTCATTTACATTTAATGAAATGCCATATATTTGGGCTTAAATCTTCCTTATGTTTCTTTTAAAATATATCTTATGCTGGGGGCCTCCCTGGTAGTGCAAGGGGTTAAGCACCACACTATGAAGCATCACAGACACTGCAAGCACAAGTTTGATCCCCCAGGCAGGGAGGTGACCCACATGGTACAGCAGACCTCTCCTGCCTTGCCTTCTGGTCCCTTCACCAGTGAACTAAAATCTGCCTATTCTGTTCCCTACTCTATCTCTGGTGAGTCCTCTTACCTCCCACACCTCTAGCCTGTACCCCTATTCTTGTATGCATAAATAAATAAATCTTTTAAAAAATATATATCTTAAGCTTCTTTTTCCTTCTTTTGGAAGTTTTTTTTTCATTACTGATTAATTCTCTACTATGAGAGATAAATATTCCCATACTTTGCTTTTTTCCTTCCCCTGCTTTCAGATTTTTGTCAATTATATTATTATTTGAAATGATTATTTTTAATATGCCATTTCCCTCTCTTCTAGTTTGAAAACTATATACTCTTACTGTTTTGTTGGTTACCACAGAAATTATAACATGTATCCTTGACTCACCAAAGATCAATATTAATATCTTTGCCCTCTTTGTCAGTATAAGGGCCTTGAATATTTAACTTCATTTATTCCTTTCCCAATTCACATGCTGTTTTTGTGCTACATTTAATTGTAATATGTATGCCTAATTAATAGACTTTAGGGCCTTCCTGGTGGTGCAGTGGGTTAAGCAACACACTATGAAGCAAACCGCAGCCAGTGCTGCACCAGTTGGATCCCTGCTGCTGGCCAGGGAGGGGACCCAAATGGTGCAGCAGACCTCTCCTGCCTCGCCCGCTGCTCCCCTCAGCAGTGTGTTTCAGTTAGTCTGCCTGTTCTGCTCCTCACTCTGTTTCTGGTGAATCCTCCCACCTCCCCGGACTCTGTCCTGTACCCCAGCTCTTGTATGCATAAATAAATAAATCTTTAAAAAAATTAATAGACTTTAGTTTTGGAGTAGTATAACATTTACAGAAAATTGAGCAGAATAATAGAGTTTCCCATGTTTATTATCTCTATGCCCAGTTTCCCCTGCTATTAAAGTTTTGCATTAGAGTGGTAGGTTGTTATAATGGGTGAGTGAGTATTGATACATTATTAAATAAGATTTATAATATAATTTCATGAATTTGGATCAGTGCAAAACTGTCATGTGTCGTGTGTGTGTGTGTACATTCACACACACATTTTATTTTATTATTTTTTTTAAGATTTATTTATTTATGCACACAAGAGCTGGGGTACAGACCAGAGGTGTGTAGGGGGGTGGTGAGAGGACTCACCACAGAGAGCGGGGAGAAGAACAGGCAGACCAACAGAAGTACACTGCTGAGGGGAGCAGCGGACACAGCAGGAGAGGTCTGCTGCGCCATATGGGTCCCCTCCCTGGCTGGCAGCAGGGATCGAACTCATGCTGCAGTGGCTGCGGCTTGCCTCATAGTGCGTTGCTTAACCCACTGCGCCACCAGGGAGGCCCCACACACACATTTTAAAAAAGAGTCTACAAGTTATTACTTGATCAGTGTTCATTTAGTACAATTTTGTATTTACCATTTTATTTGTTTTTCATTCCTTTTTGCATTTCTGCACTTCTATCTGGAATATTGTTTCTTTTGCCTAAATATATTCTTTGGAATCACTCTATTGTTGGTCTGCCAGTGATTATTGCCCTATTTTATCTGTTTAAAAATCTTTTTAATTTTTTTAAAGATTTATTTATTTATGCATACAAGAACTGAATACAGGCCAGAGGTGTGGGGGTAAGAGGATTTACCAGAGACACAGTGGGGAACAGAACAGGTAGATAGACTAAAATACACTGCTGAGGGCAACAGTGGGTGAGACAGGAGAGGTCTGCTGTGCCATGTGGGTCACCTCCCTGACCAGGGATTGAACTCAAACTGCAGTGCTTGAGTATAGCTTCATAGTGCTGTGACTTAACTGCTTGCACCACCAGAGAGGTCCCACTTTTTAAATTTTTAAAAAGTGAAATTAACATTGACTTACAGCTATACATAGGTCAAGTATCCAGTATTATATTGTAATATTTATGTCTGCTACATTTTGATCTCTACCAAAAGCCTAGTTTCCATTGGGCTTTTCTTCTTGAATGGTATTTTGCTAGGTTTAAAATTCTCAGTTGGCTGTTATTTTCATCTGCACATTGTTCACTGTTGTCCACAGATTTCTTTTATGTCCTTTTCTTTTTAGTTGTGTTGCCATTCTGTAGAAGGTAATCCATCTTTGCCTACCTTTGAAATTTTCTTTTTGTCCTTATTTCCTGTACTATAATGCAGGAACAATATGGAGATGGGCGAAGTATGTAGGTTGGATTGCTTTTTGAAATTTTTCCTCCACAGACCTCCCTGGTGGTGTAGGGTTAAGTTTCAGCACTAGTCCACCTGGGTGTGGGATGGCAGTAGCCTGAGTTCAGTCCCCAGCCAGTGGGCTAATCCACATTGGTGCAGCAGATCTTTCATGTCTTGCCTGCTGCTTCCCCTATTCTGTTCTACACTCTGTCTCTGGTGAAACCTTTCCTCCCTTGCACCTCTGCCCTAAACTGCAGTTCTTCTCTGCATAAATAAGTCTTAAAAAATGTTTATCCTCCTCTTTTCCTAATTTTATCTTTTGTTTTTTCTTTTTAGCTTATTTTGTGTTTTTTTTTCCTTTTTAGTTATTTTTTTACTTTATTATTTTTCTGTGCTTTATTTATATCTGAATATTTTGGGGGGCCCTTAGCATACGCTTTCAAAAAATACAGATTTTATTTTTTATTATTTTTTTAAAGATTTATTTATGCATGCAAGAGCTGGGGTACAGGCCAGAGTTGTGGGAGGTGAGAGGATTCAGTGGACAGTGGGGATCAGAATAGGCAGATTGACTGAAACACACTGCCGAGGGCAGCAGCAGACGAGGGCAGCAGCAGACGAAGCAGGAGAGGTCTGCTACACCATGTGGGTCCCCTTCCAGGCTGGAGGCAGGGATCAAACTTGTGCTGCAGTGGCTGCAGTTTGCTTCATAGTGCATTGCTTAACCCACTGCACCACCAGGGAGGCCCCAGATTTTATATTTTAGAGAAGTTTTAGGCTCACATCAAAATTGAGTGGGAGATAAGACTTCCCTTATATCCCCTGCCTCCACACCTGTGTAGCCTCCTCCTTTAACAGCATTCCCCATGAGAATGGTTCATTTTTATGACTGCTGTGTCTGCGTTGATACATCATTGTCACCTGAAGTTCATAGTTTGCAGTAGGGTTCTTGGTTTTGTGCATTCTGTGGGTTTGGTCAAAGGCATGATTAATGACTGTCTATTATAGTGTCATGCAGAGTAGTTTTACTGCCCTAAAAATACTCTGTGCCCGACTGTTCTTCCCTCTCTTACTAAGTCTTGATCTTTTTTTATTGTCTCCATAGTTTTGTATTTTCTGGAATGTCATAGAGTTAGCATATAGTATATAACCTTTTCAGATTGGCTTCTTTCACTTTGTTATGTTCATTTAAGCTTCCTCCTTGTCTTTTCATGACTTGGTAGCTCATTTTGTTTTAAACATTGAATAATATTTCATTGAATGTATGATAGTGTATCAATTTACCTACTGAAGAACATCTTGGTTGCTTTCAAGTTTTAGTTGGTACAAACATTTGCGTCCAGATTTTTGTGTGGATGATTGAATTACTTGAAATTCATTGGGTTTTTTTGTATTTCATCAGTTCTATAATACTTTTGTCTCTGCTCTATTTCAGTCTTCTCTGTCATTCCACTTAACCATGTGTTAGACTTTTTTAAAGAAAGATGCTGTATTTTCTCTGCCTCTTATCCTGATTTCTGTATTATGGGGTTGAATACTGGGAGGTTTCTTCTGACCTATTGTCACCTTTATTAATTGTCTCTTTAAATTTGTCTGGTCTGCATAAACCCTTTACATTGAGTTTTCACGACAGCTGATTTATTTCGGGGTCACTCTTATCTTGACAAGGTAGCCTTTGTGTTTATTATATTTTAATATGGGATGGGCTTTCCATAGTCCCTTCATTGGACAGGTCCTGGGCTATGACTTTGTTTTCTCCCTGCATTCCCCAGACATCCTAAATTATAATTAATTTTCAAAACTTTATCCTTCAAATAGAAATAATTGTGTGTGTGTGTGTTTGTGCTGGATTGAGCCTTTCTGAGTTCTTAGGGATTTTGGTACAGTAGTTCCTTATTTCACTGTTTTTAGGCAGTAACATAAAACTATTTAGCAGTTAACAAAGTATGCACAAATTCTTGTGCAGTGTTGGATAAGGAATTCATATCTAATTTCCCCCTCGGGATTTTGCACTTTTCATCTGCTTCCTTACTTCCTATGTATGTCTCTTCTTGCCATTAGAATCTTTTATACTAATTTATCAGACAAATTTTTTTGTTTGTTTTTTAATATGCATACAAGAATTGAGAAGTGCAGGGGTGGGGGTTGGGCAGGTGAGAGGATTCACCAGAGACACAGTGGGGAGCAGAACAGGTAGTTCTGCTGAAATACACTGCTGAGGGGAGCAGCAGGTGAAACAGAAGAGGTCTGCTGCACCATGTGGGTCAGCTCCCTGGCTGGGGATTTGAAATCACACTGCAGTGGCTGTAGATAGCTTCATAGTGCTGAGACTTAACCCCTTGTGAACAAGTGTTCTTTTTTTTTTCTCCAGATTTTATTTATTAATGCATACAAGAGCTAGGGTATAGCCCAGAGGCATGGGCGGGGTTGGGGGGAGTGTGTGTGGATAAGAGGACTCATCAAAGACTGAGTGGGGAGCAGAACAGGCAGATTGACTGAAATACACTGCTATGGGGAGCAGCGGCGAGACAGGGGAGGTCTGCTGCACCATGAGGTTTCCTTCCTTGGCTCGAGATTGAACTCGTGCTGCAGTGGTTCCGGAGCCCCACAAGTATAGCCCCACAGTATGGTGCTTAACTCCTTGCATCATCAGGAATGATTTGTTAATTTCTTGCATTTGTAGTGTTTCTTAGTGATGTCCTTGGCTTGAGATTTTTTGCCTTAGTCCAACTACCACACAACCTCAGCGGGTCATTTTATGGGATTCCCCTCTGTCAGTTTTACAGAGACCTACCCATTTGCCTAGTTTTCATTTGTCATCGACATTAAAAAGTTGATCAGGCGCTCAGCAGGAAGGCCCTCCACCAGCTTGGCAGATGTAGATTCATCACAGTTTAACACAAGCACCAGAGGGGCTTGGTGCTTGTGTAATGCTTTGGCAGCTTCAACTTCTCTTGCTAGGCTATCATGAAGGAGGGTGGTTTTCAGCCCCTCTTACTAAGCAATGTTAATGTCCATTACACTTCCAGCAGTGGTGAATGTACCAGGGTCTCTACTAGGCTTGTGGGTGACTCAGTGTCCTCTTGGAAAGAGGATTTATGTTAATTATTTTATTTACTTTTAGTTAAATAAAGATTGAATTGAAAATTTTTTTATTTTTTAAGAAGCAAGAAGGTAAACAAATAAGGTATATTAATGATTTCTTAATGTGAGTCAAGGGGTGATTTGGCTTGATCAATCTTGTTCTCTCTCTCCATCTTGTCTGGGTCTTAGTGGTAGGTTTTATTTCATGCTGATACTACCACAGGTCATGGTGTTTAGAATTTGCTTCCTAGTATGTTAACTATGGCAAAGTGCTTTTAAGGTATTCATTCTGACTTTTTATGGTGCAGTTGCCGTGTTTTCTTAATCCAAAAAGAGGCTTGACTTTTTCTCAAGCCTTTCTTAGGCACATTTTAAAAAACCATCCTTGGAGTACTTGGTGGCTTTGGCCTGCAGAATGGTTCACTTTTTCATCTCTGTTCTGTTTGGTTCATTGGGAATAGCCTTTGGCTTAGTGTGGTACCACAGATCTTCTTATAGGGTCATTGGTCCTGGTACCTGACCTGATCCTGACACCCTGCTCAGCTTTTTTCTCATCCTTGGAGTACTTGGTGGCTTTGGCCTGCAGAATGGTTCACTTTTTCATCTCTGTTCTGTTTGGTTCATTGGGAATAGCCTTTGGCTTAGTGTGGTACCACAGATCTTCTTATAGGGTCATTGGTCCTGGTACCTGACCTGATCCTGACACCCTGCTCAGCTTTTTTCCCCTTATAGAAACTTTCATGGGAAATCTTGTTTTATAATTTGGGGCTTTCTTGCTTTTTTACCCAGGCAACATTCTTTTGCAGATTAGAGCAATCCGAAGGGTCCAGGGTGCTAGGGAAAACTCTTCAGTTTGGTTTATTAGTTTTGCCTGTTCTCTCCCAGTATCTAATTTTCTTTCCATTCCCAGTACCTAATCTTCTGGAATTTTACCTTTACTGTTTAACAACAGAATATAGCTGTACTACAATAGCCACCAAATATAAGAGGTGTCATTTCCTTAACAGATATACTCTGTGTTGAGGAATGCTTGTAGTCAAATGCATATTGTAAGAGAGAATTTTGATTGGTTTTGAAAGTTTTTGAAACAATTGGTTAATTTCCTGTGCAGTTGGTATAGAGAACTAAATAGGTTTGTCGTTTTAGGTTTGTCGTTTTAGTCGTATCTTACTCTTTTAACTTGCCCATTTTTTAAAAAAAAAAATGCAGTATACTCTAACATATATTGAAGTTGAAATAATCTCGCTTTGGTATTTGTACCTCTTAAGATGTTAACTAGCCAGATCACTTGAAGGTCGGTTCACTTCTAGGCATGTCCAGTTAAAAGTTTATTTTTGATGAACTGTACCCAAAAGGAGAGTCATATTTGAGGTAGGGGAAAATAAACTTAAGAAATTCATTTAGGCATTAATGAGAATCAAAGAATGAATAGTGGTGTTAAAGTTAAAGCCTTCAGGAACAAATGCTACAATAAAATCTTGCCAAAGATCTTTCCTTGTTAAGCCCTTCATTGTATTTGTGTATGCTATTGGGAATTTGAGTTGCACAAAATAAAATGATGGTGGAAAAAGTACCATAGGAACAAGAAAAAATACTTATTTCCCCCAATAAATGTGCTCTGAAGACAGCAGTGGGGAAAATAGAGGGGCTCGGTATTCTCAAAGAAAGGGTATCTGGTACTAATTCTAACTAGATGAGGAAGATAAAGAAGTTGGTAATTTTTTTTTATTATTGTGGTAAATAAACAAAACACAATTTGCCATTTTAGCCCACTTTTTTTTAACAGTGGAAACATTAATATAGTCACATGGTTGTGTTGTTCTTGTTAGTGGGAAGAATGAAGGGTACCCTGTACCCCTAAATTTGCATGCTCTTAATGAGTTTTGCCCTCTGCTGCATAAAGACAAATCAGGGGCCCTTCCTGGTGGCGCAGGGGGTTAAGTCTCAGCACTATGAACCTATTGGCAGCCACTGTAGCACGAGTTTGATCCCTGGCCAGGTAGCCCACATGGCGCAGCAGACCTCTCCCGTCTTGCCCGCTGCTCCTCTCAGCAGTGTATTTCAGTAGATCTGATCTGCCTGTTCTACTCCCCACTCTGTTGCTTGTGAATCCTCTCACACACACCCTCACCCTGCACCTCTGGACTACACCCAGTTCTTTTTTTTAAAAAGATTTTATTGAGCATACAAGAGCTGGGGTACAGGCCAGAGGCTTGGGGGTTAGGGATGGGGCGAGTGTGAGGATTCACCAGAGACAGAATAGGGAGCTCAACGGGCAGATCAGCTGAAGTACACTGCTGAGGGGAGCAGCAAGAGAGGTCTGCTGCGCCATGTGGGTCCCCTCCCTGGCCAGGGATCAAACTTGCCCTGCGGTGGCTGCAGTAGCTCCACAGTGTGGCACTCAACCCCTTGCCCCACCAGGGAGGCTCTGCACCCCAGTTCTTGTATGCATAAATAAATAAAATAAATCTTTAAAAAGGAAAAATAAAGGCAAAGCATACTTAGTGTGAAAGACCTTCAATAGAAAAGAACCTTAATAGGATTAGTGTGCATAGGAGAGAAGAAAGAATAATAGTTTCTAAGTGAAACACCCAAAGTTACTTATCCCCTTGTGCATAAATGCCCAGCCAAACAGTGTTGACCCAAAGTGGGGTTACTGAGGCCCAAAAGCCTACCTCAGGTCTAAGGCACTTTCTGTCAGGGAACCATAGGAAAGGAACAGAAGAAAGAAGCCAGACAAGTCTGGGATGAAAAGAGCAAAGTCAGAGTACAAATCAGTATAGTGGCTTCTGTTGTCGGCCTCTCCAGAGGTCTCTCACCCATATCTCTTCCAAGCGTCTACTTGTTTCAATTCATATGTCTCCTTCCATGTCCCCCAAGTCCTTGGTGTAAGTCCATAGCCCAGAAACAAGCACTTCTTCACATGTTTCTGCTACACATATCTCCTTCAAGTCTTCATCTAAGTCTCCTCTTCCAGTCTTATTTAGCTCCTCCTCTCTCAGCTCCATTCTTCATTAGCTGGGGCAGTGGACATGGAACCTCCCATTTCATGGAGCTTATTCTCTGTAACACTATCACTGCCATCCGTCTCCAGAATGTTTTTATCTTTCCCAACTGAAATCCCATACCGAAATAATAACTCCCTACTCCCCGCTTTCCCAGTCCTGGCAACCACCATTTCATTTTTTCTATGGATTTGACTGCTCTAGGTACTTCATATAAGTAAAATCATACAGTATGTTTTTGTTTTGTGACTGATTTATTTTACTTAGCATAATGTCTTCAAGTTTCATTCATGTTGTAGTTTGTGTTAAAATTCCCTCCCTGGATGTATATAGCACATTTTGCTTATCTAATTGTCTATTGATGGACTCTTGAATTGCTCCATCTTTTTGACTGTTGTGAATAATGCTGCCCTAAACACTGGTGTACAAATACCTGTTTGAGTCTCTATTTTCAATTGGGTACATCCATAGAAGTGGAATTGCTACATCATGAGTAAAGTTAAACTTTACTCTTGTTGAAACTTGACTTACCCTCAAAGAGCATTTAGAAAATGGTGGTTCTTATGGGTGGTTCAACGAAAATCTTGAAAGTCTTAAAGTTGTTTTAACATTTGCAAAGAACTAGTAATAGTTCTCAAATTGCAGTTACTTTTGCAAATAGTATTATTGGCTCAGTAAGTTGAAGAATTTAATGAGTTACATAAGATAAACTTTTATTTTAACCACCAGAGGTTGGGTTAATTTTATTTATTTATTTATTTTTTAAAGATTTATTTATTTATGCATACAAGAGCTGGGGGTACAGGCCAGAATCGCGGGAGGTGAGAGGATTCACCAGACAAGAGTGGGGAGCAGAACAGGCAGATCAACTAAAACACACTGCTGAGGGCAGCAGCAGGTGAGGTAGGAGAGGTCTGCTGCGCCATGTGGGTCCCCTCCCTGGCCAGCAGCAGGGATTGAACTCGTGCTGCAGTGGCTGCGATTTGCTTCATAGTGCGTTGCTTATGGGTTAATTTTAGAATAATAACAAGTGACTATCCAAATTTGCTGAATTAGAATTTTATTTTATCCAATATTGTCTCCAGTGTTAAGTTCTATGAAGACTGTTAATGTTGTCCACACAAAGATAACAAGGTGTAATGTCTGTTGTAATGGACGTGACCTGTGTTACTGGTAAGTTGGCTTCTACAAAGCATAAATATGTGACTTATCTCATAAATTTCTGCTCCAGTTGGTGTTAATTTTGTTTCCATTTTGCTCACCTAACTTCTGAGGAATACCAATAATTTTGAAATTAAAAGGTACTCTGAAGGACCGACCAGTTTATCTCAGGAGATGGTGCCTTCAGTTTAGGATCTTTTCTGTTACATTGATTAACCTTAGCAACCAGATTTAATGCTCATATTTAGCAGAAGCTACTAGCATCAAACCAAAACTAATTTATCCAGTCTCTATTATATTAACAATTGACCACTTAAAGCCAAGACATAAACTATCCCATCAACTTTTGAATAGCATCTGACCTCCTATCTGAAATTGTAGTGCCTACGTTTTTAGCTGCTGAGTTAAACCAGCTTTTATTGAGTGTGTACTGTGTCTAGGTATTAGGAAGGATTAAAGAATATCAGTCAGAGGCACTAAATACTTTAGAGGCACTTGGAATCAGTTAGACGTGGATCCAGGTAGCTATGGCACAGAGTTGATGGTAAATACAGTGATGTGAAGTACTGAGACAAGAAGAAGACTGTTATTTTATTTGCTCAGGGGTCAGATTATGTGTAGAAGGATGAGACTTTTCTGTGTTGCTAGAAATATTACTATAGGTAAACAACCTAAGAAAAAATTCTGATAAAATATTATTACAAGTAAGGCACAGAATTGTTTGCTCCTGAAGCTTAGCCAAAAGAGCTTATTGTCTAGGGCAGAAGTGTTTGTTTTAAGTAGTTAATTTTGACTAGGAAATATATTCGTGTTGTATAAAATTCAGTAGTCTAAAATAAACAATGATACATCTCCTATATGATTTTCCCATATCTATCTGGTTTCCCTCCCTATAAACAACTATTATTATAAGCAGTTTCTTACATTTTGTTTATATATAATGCATATATGTGCTAGATATATGTACAAATGCATACATAATATATACTGCCCCATTTTTTTTAAAGATTTATTTATTTATGCATACAAGAGCTGGGGCACAGGCCAGAGATGTGGGGGTGAGAGGATCCACCAGAGACATAGTGGGAACAGAACAGGCGGACAGACTAAAGTACACTGCTGAGGGGAGCAGCGGGCGAGGCAGGAGAGGTCTGCTACGCCATGTGGGTCCACTCCCTGGCTGGTGGCAGGGATCGAATTTGTGCAGCAGTGGCTGCGGTTTGCTTCATAGTGCGTTGCTTAACCCACTACGCCACCAGGGAGGGCCCATGCCCCATTTTTTAAAAAGATTTATTTATGCATACAGGGGCTAGGGTATAGACCAGAGGTGTGAGGGGTGAGAGAGGTCACTGGAACAGAGTGGGGACCAGAGCAGGCAGATTGACTGAATTACACTGCTGAGGGTGAGACAGGATAGGTCTGTGTGGGCTTGCTCCCACATCAAACTCTTGCTGCAGTGCTTATAGTGCTGAGACTTTTTAAACCTTGTGCCACCAGGGAGGCATTTCCCCAGCTCCATATTTTAAAATACAAAGACAAGCAAGTTATGTAGACACTATTAATGTATTTCACTTTTTGTGTTTAAAATTGTTTTGTTAATCTGTATAAAGTGTCTTTGTTCTTTTTTCAAGGCTGTTTAATATTCCATCACACAGATGAACCATAATTTAACCTGTTTCCTGTTAATGCATATGCATATTTTATAGTAACATTTGCTATGATGGGATTCTGTTTTTACAAAAAAATTTTTATTTTTATTAACAGACTTTTCATTGCAGTGAATTTCTAACATCAGGCTATGTTATTAATTAAAGTAGTATTGAGATTATTTGAAGGTATGCTATGATAATTTAAATATATGTATCATTGAAAAAATAACAAAGATCCAATAGTAATCCCTTAATGGAGATAAAATACTTAAATATTTTTCAGTCCTAAAGAAGGACAGAAAAGAAGAAGACAAAAATAATGTGACAAATAGGGGAAAATTAGCAGCATGGTATATTTAAAGGCTATGAATTAGAGGCTAGCACTCTGGTTAAAAGGTAATAATCTTTGTTATGCCATCCAGCTACATGCTGTCTACAAGAAATCCACTTTATGCTTAACTTATATCTTTATATTATAAAAGAATGGGAGAGATAGTATCTAAACACTGAGTATAAAAAGACTGGACTGACTATATTTGTGCTAGACAAAGGAAACTTCAGAACAAGGAGACTATTGTAAGAGGTAACAAAGCACATTTCATAATGAAAAGAAGATCAATTAATTGAGAAGACAGCAGCCCTAAGTGTGTATGCATCCAATAATAGCAAAGTAAAAATTGACAGTTGAAAGGAGCAATAGACAAATCCACAATTATGGTTGGAAATTGCAGTGTCCTCTGTCAATAGTTGGTAGAATAAGCAGGCAGAAAATCAGCATGAGTTATAGATTTGGACAGTACTATCAATGAACTATACCTAATTGACATTTATAGAACATTGTGCCCACATTCTTTTCAAGTGCCCTTGGAGCACTTACCAAAATGATTTATATGCTGGGCTATAAAACACGTTTCAACAAATTTAAAAGGATTGAAATCATAGAGTACTCTGACTATAATAGAATTAAATCAGAAAAATAAAGCTATCTGGAAGATCTCCAAATGTTTGAAAGTTAAATAACATACTTTCAAATAACCTTTAGGTCAAGGAAGATTTTACAAAGGAAGTTAGAAAATATTTTTATATTGGTGCTTTGGTGGTGGGTGTGGTGACGTTTGAAGAATGTGAATCTGTACCCCTAAAACATACAGTGTTGCAAACCATTGTTACCTTAATGAAAAAAAGAAATAGAAGTTTAAAACAAAATATTTTGCACTGAATGAAAATAAAATGTGAGCATGTATGCGATACATCTAGAAGTCCTGTAGAAAGAAGCATAGCTTCAAAAGATCTAAAATGATTGATCCAAGCTCTGCCTTAAACTAGAAAAAGAATGAACTAAATAGAAAGAAAGAGTTGAAATAAAACAGAAAGCAAATCTAACTCTGTATTTACTAAAGAAATTTGATTTGTAATTAAAAACCTTACCACAAAGAAAAGTCAAGACCCACATGGCTTTATTGGTGAACACTATGAAATATTTATGGAATAAGTAAAAGCATGTTTTCTACAAATTTCAGAAAAACAATTATGAGACCAATGTTCCTTGATACCAAACCAGATAAAGACTTTAGGAATAAAGAAAACTACAATTCAGTATTTCTCATCATATATATGCAAAAATCATTACAAAATATTAGCAAATTGAATCTGATGCACATGTTAAAAGGATAATACATTATGACGAACAGGTTTTTTCTCAATTACAAGGTTCATTTAAAAGTCAATATAATTCATTGTATTAATAGAATAAAGGAGAAATGCTAAATGACCTTGTGATAGATGCATAAAAAACATTTGAACAAAGTTCAACACTAATTCCTAATAAAAACTCTTAGCTAATTAGGAATAGAGGGAAACTTACTCAGTCTGATCAGAGGAACCTATGAAAACCCTACAATGAACCTCATACTTGCGAAAATTTGAATGCTTTTAACCTAATGTTTCTTTTTTTTTTTAATCTAATGTTTCTAACAAGTTAAGGAGATTCATTCTCTTCAGTGTGCTCAGAAGGCCCTCGCCTCTTGCAATAAGATAAGTAAAAGGAGTAAGCTTATATGTGGGAAAGGAAAAGTAAAATTGTTTATTTTTTAGATATCTTCTGAAATACACTGCTGAGGGGAGCAGCAGGAAAGACAGAAGAGGTCTATGCCATGTGGGTCACCTCTTTGGCTGGGGATCAAAACTTATGCCACTGTGGCTGGCAATAGCTTGATGGTGCTGAGACTTCAGCCCCTGCGTCACAAGAGGCCCCTTCATTAATGTTTTACACATAAACACACACGTTGTAAGTAATCTGTACAAAGCAACTAAAATTTAGGATACAAAATCAATTTTTGAAAACCAGTTATATTTCTGTATAAAAAACAACGTACAATTAGAAAGTAAAAAATAAAAAGCAATACCATTTACAGTAGCATTAAATAGTATAAATATAAAAACATTCCCCCAAAACAGAAGCGTGGAGAATATGTCTTAGTTTCTTGGAATAGTGGTTACCATGTATTCCATTTCATGAATGAGGACATTGAGGTACAAAGGAATAAAGAACATTAATTTTTTTATGAGCACACCTTTATTAAATATCGAGTAATAGATACTTTGTTAAGATTATAGTAGTATATGTGGATGTGAATAAAAAAGATGATTCCTGCCCTCATGGAGTTTGTAATTTAGTGGAGATTGAAGGGAGAAATAGATTTAGGGTGCTGAGCTTCCAGCTTGGACTTAATAGTTTTGATTTAGATGAGTGCCTCAAAGCCTTTACACATCCGTTAGATTTTATTTTATTTAATTAATTTTTTAAAAAAGATTTTCTTATTTAGGGCCTCCCTGGTGGCACAGTGGGTTGAGCACTGCACTGTGAAGCATCTGCGACACAGCAGCACGAGTTCGATCTCCGGCCAGGGAGAAGGACCCGCATGGTGCAGCAGACCTCTCCTGCCTCGCCCGCTGCTCCCCTCAGCAGTGTATTTCAGTTTATCTGCCTGTCCTGCTCCCCACTGTCTCTGGTGAATCCTTTTACCTCCTGCAACTCTGGCCTGTACCCCAGCTCTTGTATGCATAAATAAATAAATCTTAAAAAAAAAAAAGATTTACTTATTTACAAATAGAAGAACTGGGTTGTAGGCCAGAGGTGTGGGGTGAGAGGATTCACCAGAGACAGAGTTGGGAGCAGAACAGGCAGATCTACTATAATACGCTGCTGAGGGGAGCAGGAAGCGAGACAGGAGAGATTTCTGTACCATGTGGGTTAACTCCCTGGCTGAGATCACGTTCAGGTCACAGCAGAGATAGTGCGGTAATGCTGAGACTTAACCTGCCACCAGGGTCCGTCCCCTAGTTAGATTTTAAATGTGACTTGATTAATAGTGTGACTTATGTGTGGCAAACTTTTCTTTTTTGTAATACATGCTTGGCAGTTTTATAAGGTGGTTAAAACTGGTTGGCTTGATTTGTTCAAGTTCATATTATGGGGTGGTGGATGCATATCCTCCCATACTCCCATATATGGGGGAGGAGGGAGGAGGTACTAATCTTCATTGAGCACCAGCTATATTTTAGGCAGTTTAACTCCTCTCCCCAATACATAGTATTATCTTACTTAATATTTGCAATATCTCTATGGTGGGTGGTTTTTCCTCTTTTATCAAAGACGAGAAAGAAGGCTAGAGCTCATAGAACTTAAGTGATTTGATTTGCCCGGTTTCATTCAGTGGTTCAGTCCCACATCTGTCTGACTTAACTGTTGGTACCAGCTGTTCTCAGTCATTTTTCTTTCGGTCAGACCCCTGGGCCACACCATTCTTTCCCATTCAGGAAATGCAAGTGAGATTAATTTTTGCAATGTTCCGAATCTGTTCTTTATTTTAAAAGTAAATCAGTCTGAAGAAAAAACAGTCAGTGATATAACTTATGCTACTCCTCATAGCTGATACGTCAAGACACCAGTTTAAAAATGGCTTTAGGACCTCTCTGGTGGTGCAGTGGTTAAAATCTCAGCCCTGTCAAGCTATATCACCTGTCACTGTTCCATGAGTGCATCACTGTTCCATGAGTGTGATCTCTGGCCAGGGAGCTGACCCACATAGGGCAGCAGACCTCTCCTGTCTTACCTGCTGCTCCCCTCAGCAGTGTATTTCAGTAGATCCACCTTTTCTGCTCCCCACTCTATTTCTGGTGAATCTTCAACCCCTGTACCTCTTGCCTACACACCAGTTCTTGTATGCATAAATTAATCCTTTTTAAAAAAAGATAGTAAATTAAAATGGCTTTAATACACTTTAATCCAAGTCACATTTAACATTTGAGCAATGTTTTTCTTGGAAAACGTGCTTTAGGGGCATAAGTAACAGTAATCTAGCTAAGGAGCTATTTAGGCTATGCTAAGTGCACTATTTGGTGATAGATTAGTGGTATAATTTTTGGAACTGAGAGCCGCGCATTTGGTATTGCTATGCCTTGGTGGCGAATCTCCCAGTTTTACTTTCAATCCCAGGTTGGTGGATACTGGAAACACCTAAGATCTCTGTATAGGAAGTAGAGTCATTGATTATATAAACTTAAAGTTTCTATCTTAAATTCTAAAGAGCAATAGTGATATTACCTGATTATAGGTAAGAAATTGAGGCCCAGAGGGCAATTGATTGGCTAAGGGTTGCCTCATGATCAGTAGTAAGTGGCAGAGTTTGAATTTAGGTGCCTGCCGACTGCCTCCTATCATTAGCCATTGGGCTCTACAGTTGGAATTTGTTGCTTTCCATGGTAGATGGCACTGGCTGGTCCTTAACAACCCTTACAGATTATCTTTTCATGCCAGTAAAAGCCAGAAACCTAAGCCTACTGGTCTTTGAACTTTCTTCAGTATTATACGATTCTTGTATATTTAAAATCTAGATTATGTTGCTCTTTATATTTTTGTTGTTATGACCATATCTTTGTTGTTGTCACTGTGAATGTGACTTAGGATATTGTGTAGTTTATTTTTTCTATCTGTAAATAAATATTGACTTTTAAGGATGAAGAAAAAGCAAACAGCATAAATTATAAGGCTTGTAGTGAAGGAGTAGTTTGTATGACTAATGTGTCTATTTAATGAAGTCATTGTCATTCCTTAGAATTATATTTTTTAGTGATTAATTTTCAGTTATATAAGGGATACATACTTTTTTTTTAAAGAATTACTTTTTTTAAGTAAATTCTTTCTTTTTTTAAAGGATTGATTTATTTATGCATACAAGCACTGGGGTACAGGCCAGAGGTGTGGGGGTGGTGAGAGAATCCACCAGACAGAGCAGGATGCAGAACAGGCAGATTGACAGAAACACACTGCTGAGGGGAGCAGCGGGCGAGGCAGGAGAGGTCTGCTGCGCTATGTGGGTCAGCTCCCTGGCTGGAGATTGCACTCATGGAACAGTGACGGGTGATATAGCTTGACAGCGCTGAGATTTTAACCACTGCACCACTAGAGAAGTCCTAAAGCAGGGATCGAACTCGTGCGGTTTGCTTCATAGTGCGTTGCTTAACCCACTGCACCACCAGGGCGGGCCCGATACATACATTTGTAATAATGGGAACCATAACTGCTCTGAGAAGTTTTCATCTATCTAGATTATAGACTCTGCTTATCCATTTGCAGTACATACTTTACCCATAGAAAAAAATGCAGTACAGATTTTTTGTGTATTTTTTAATAAAAATTGAATCATACATTTATTCTGCATATTATTATTATTACATATTATTGCAATATGTAAGCTGAGTTTGGATCCCTGTTCTTTAAACAGTCACCCTATGAACACATTTTTAATAACATTTTCCACTAATTTAAGTGTGATAAAGGATTTGAAAAAAAAAAAAACAGTAACCAAATACTTTCAGATGAGTGGGAAACTGGATGGTAAGATTATGATTGATACTCTTTTGTACCCACCATAATAGCAATTTAGTACCATGATTTGTAAGTACTTCCTGTGTCCAGCATTATCTATCAACTTGCACTGGATCTTTTCTTTGTAACATCTTGATTGAGAGATAGTTCGTGTACCGTTTCCTTCACTCACAAAGTTCAATTCGGTGGCTGTTAATTTATTTACAGAATTGTGCAACCATTACCAGAGTCTTAGATAATTTTTGTCCACTCAGAGAAAGCTGTAGCTCTTTCCTCTCAGTGCTAGTGAACTATCCCTTCTCAGTGCTAGTGAACGACTAATCTACTTTTTGTTTCTAGATTTGCTTGTTCTGAATATTATATAAACGCAATTTTACAATATTTGGTCTTTGTGATAGACTTCTTTCATTTAGCATCATGTTTTCAAGGCTCAGTCATGTTATGGCATGTATCAGAACTTCATTTCTTGTTATTACCAAATATTCAATTATGTGGATAACTACGTTTAATTTATCCAAATGCCCATTTGTCCAACCTAGTGGACATTTGGATTGTTTGCATTTTTGGCTATTATGTATATTGCAGTGAATGGTGAACATTCATGTGCATTTTTTAAAAAAGATTTTATTTATGCATACAAGAACTGGGGCACAAGCCAAAGGTGTATGGAGGGTGAGAGGATCCACCAGAGACATAGTGGGAACAGAACAGGCAGATTCACTGAAATACACTGCTGAGGGGAGCAGCAGGGAGGCAGGAGAGGTCTCTGGCGCCATGTGGGTCACCTCCCTGGCCAGTAGCAAGGATTGAACTCATGTTCCAGTGGCTGTGGTTTGCTTTGCTGTGCGTTGCTAAACCCATTGCGCCACTAGGGAGGGCCCTCATGTGCATGTTTTGTGTGTACGTTTTTATTTCCCTTTGGTGTGTTCTGGGAGTGTAATTACTGGTCCTGCAAGTAATGTTAAGAGGTAGTCTGTTAAAGGATGGTCCTAGTATAAAACAAGGATCTGTGTATATATATATTAGTGATTAGTATAACCTTTTGAGGAATTGCCAGACTGTCAAAGCAGCTGCACCACTTTATTGTATTTAATTTATTTTTTAAGATTGATTTATTTATGCATACAAGAACTGGAGTACAGGGCAGAGATGTGAAGGGTGAAAGATTCACCAGACACAGAGTGGAGAACAGAACAGGCTGATTGACTGAAACACACTGCTGAGGGGACCAGTGGGCCAGGGAGGAGAGGTCTGCTGTACCATGTGTGTTACCTCCCTGACCAGGAAACTTATCTCATGCTGTAGTCGCTGCGGGTGCTTTATAGTGCTTGTACTTGACCCTTTGGGCCACCAGGGAGGCCTCGCACCATTGATATCCCCACCAGCACTGTATGAGGGTTAAAAATCTTTGCCAACACATGTTGATATTTGTCTTTTTGATTATATACGCCAGATCTGGACTGAGTTACATAAACTTCCATAGGCGTGTTTCGAGGAGAGGAGACAGTTAAAGGGTATCTTGTTATTGTTAAACTTGCTTGTTCTCTGGAAATAGATGTTACTAAATTAGATTTGACATGACTGAAATAGTACTAAAAGTGATTCATATTAGTTAAGGATTTTCTTGACCATTTACTGCAATGGTGTTGGTTTTTTTTTTTGTTTACTAAAACACAAGGTCATTTAAAATCACTCCATTTTTCGGTAAAATTAAATGGAAGTCATAAGTGGACTTCATCATCCTATCTGTGCCTGCAAATGTGTTTGTTACTGTTATGATGATTGAAGTTAAACCAGTGATTCAACTGAACATTTCTTCTGGTTTTCTAGACTAGTTAACTTCACTTGATGTCAAGGTTGGTTATAGTAAAAGAACTACTTTAGTTACCTTGGTGCTTGTAGTTATAAAAGTTGTATTAGGCTAGAGTGTAACAGTACTGCCAGCTTTTAAATAAATTCAATTTCTTTAAAAATTTTTCTCTTATGAGAGGAGTGTTTCTGAGGATGCTTTTGTATGTTAAAAGTATATCACGGTATCTGCTAAACTGGAAAGATTATTGAAGTAATGTGGGGATTCTGTGAATTGCTAAGTGTGTATCAGTTCTAATTATGCAGTTTGAAACTGGGGGTAAAAATCACAGAATGGGGTCAAGGGCCTAACTGAACCCACCCATTGCTGAAACTTCATCAATCACTTGACCTTTATGAGCACTTATACTGACAGGTAGACCACAGTGATGGTGGAGCAGGCAAAGGGTGGAATTGTTATTAATCAGAGTCAGTGTCTGGTAATTCTTGAAAATCTTTGATTACATCCTTTCCCTAATACACAGTGCCCTGGTAAAGGACCATAAGTCCTTTTGGGGTAAGGCTGGGAGAAAGATTAACTAAATTTTTGGTAGCGTGATAATATCTTCAAGGATACCTACCCTTAAAAGACCCTTTCTCCAAATACATTTTGTGTTACTGGAGTGGTAGGGTTTCAGGATACCAATTTTAGGAGTTTAGAGTTGAATCAATAAAAGGTTGTTAACCAGGATTAAATACAATGATACAGAATACTTGGCCCAAACAGTAAATGCTCCCTAAATACTAGTTATCATTATTATTTAACAGTAGCAAGTAAACAAAAAATAAAAGCTATCTCTATACATAAAAAAGATCTTTAAAAACACAAGATCTTTATTTCAAGATAATTACAGATTCACAGGAAGTTGCAAAAAATAAAAGGTATCCTTTTCCCCTAGTGTAATCACTTTGAGTCATTATAATGTAATATCAAAACCAGGCAATTGTCAGAATTCATTCAAATTTAGCATTATACACACATCACGTGTGTGTGTGTCTGTACATATCTCTGTGCAGTTTTTATCACTTGTATAGCTTTTATAATCACCACACAGACAAGATGCAGAATTGCTCTATAGTGCTCAAGGCTCTTCGTGCTATTCCTTTTAGTTATCCCATTCCCTCACTTGAAACACTAATGGCTGACAACCACTAATATGTTTTCCAATTCTAAATTTGTTAGTTCAAGAAATGTGCACACACAGAGGTAATAATATAGATTATAGCCTTTTGAGATTAGTTTTTTTATTTTATTAGTTTTTTTATCCATGTTGTTCATACAGAAATAGTTCCTTCCTTTTTGTTGTGAGCAGTAATCCATGCTATGGATATACCACCATTTGTTTAACCATCCACCTGTTAAAGGGGCTTTTGTTTGTTAAAAGTTTCAAGTTTTAATATCTTGATCAATTTTGAGTTTTTTTTTAAATAAGTGTGTGAGGTTTAACTCAAGGTTCATTTTTTTTTTAAATCTATGGATATCCTTATTACTCAGGAGTCATTTGTTGAAAATGCTGTTGTATTGCTTTTATATTTTTCTCAAAAACCAGTTGGTCATATTTTTTTTTAACTAATTGTGAGAATTAAACTTAATTAGAAGCCTGACTTCTTATAATAGCAAGTAAGTAACTTTTAAAATGCATTTGAATAAACTATTCATCCCTGCTTTCTAGTTGGGGAAAAAAACAGTTTTGTTTTTTTTTAAAGATTTATTTATTTATACATACAAGAGCTGGGGTACAGGCCAGAGGTGCAGGCGGTGAGGCGGGCGGTGAGAGGATTCACTAAAGACTGGGGGGAGCAGAACAGACAAATTCATCCAAGTACATTGCTGAGGGGAGCAGTGGGAGAGGCAGGAGAGGTCTGCTGTGCCATGTGGGTTCCCTCCTTGGGCACTGCAGTGGCTGTGGAAGCCCCACAGTGTGGCACTCAACCCCTTGTGCTACCAGCGAGGCACCTATTTATAATTTTTTGAGGAACCAAGATACTAGTTTCCATAGTGGCTGTACTGTTTTACATTCCAGCCAACAGTGCACAGAGATTGCAATTTCTCCATATCCTTGTCTGCACTTATTATTATTTTTTTAACTCATCCTAATGAGTAGGAGGTGGTATGGTATCTCATTGTGATTTTGATTTGTATTTCCCCGGTGACTAGTGATGTTGCACCTTTTCACATGCTTCTTGGTCATTTGCACATCTTCTTTGGGATGTTTATTCAAGGTCATTGCCAGATTTTAAAATAGGGTTGTTGTTGATTTCTAGAAATTCTTTGTATATTGAAGGTATTATTTCCTTATAGCTGTATGAAATTTGAAGTTATTTTCTGTGATTTCATGAGTTGCCCTTTTACTTGTGTTTTTCTATGCACAGGTTTTAAATTTTGATGTAGTCCAACTTATTTTTTGTTTTGTTCCCTGTGCTTTTGGTGTAATCCATTTTGAGTTAATTTTTTATAGAGTATAAGATAGGGTCCATCTTCTTTCTTTTGCATGTGAATAGCCAATTTTATCAATACAGTTTGTTGAAAAGACTTACCCCTTTGAAATGTCTTACCAATGTAATATAAAATCATTTATGTCAAGTCATTAAGTCACCTTAAGAGAACTGTGTCAGTTATAGCTCTAATAAAACTGATCAGCAAAGAAAAACTGGAAAAAGAAAGAAAAAAATCATTTGATCTCTTATGTATGAATTTATTTCTAGCCTTTCTGCTATTCAGTTGTCTATATATCTGTCTATATGCCCCACACTGTTTTGTAGTAAGTTTTAAAACCAGGAAGTGGGAGGCATCCAACTGTTGTTATTTTAAAATATTATTTTAGCCATTTGAGGTCTTAATACAGTTTTTAATGGTAAAACACTAGAGGAGTTAGCATGTAAAAGAACAAAACAGGGCCTTCCTGGTGGTGCAAGGGGTTTAGTCTCAGCACTGTGATCCCTGGCCAGGGATCTAATCTACATGGCGCTGCAGAACCTGCTGCTCCCCTCAGCAATGTATTTCAGTCAGTCTGCCTGTTCTGTTCTCTATTCTGTCTCTGGTGAGTCTTCTCACCGCCTGCACCTATGGCCTGGACCCCAGTTCTTTTTTTTTATTATTATTTATTTATTTATTTGTTTTTTAAGATTTATTTATGATACAAGAAATGGGGGTCCAGGCCAGAGGCATGTGGGGGTGAGAAGATTCACCAGAGACAGAATAGGGGACAGAACAGGCAGATGTACTGAAATACACTGCTGAGGGGAGCTGCGGGCGAGATAGGCGAGACCTGCCTTGCCATGTGGGTCACCTCCCTGGCTGGTGGCGGGGATCGAACTCGTGCTGCAGTGGCTGTAGTTTGCTTCATAGCTCTGTGCTTAACCCATTGTGCCACCAGGGAGGCCCTGGACCCCAGTTCTTACATACATAAATGAATAAATCTTAAAAAAAAAATGAAAGAACAAAACAGTGTTCTTTACAATAAAGGTTTTATTCAGTGTAGTAAGATATGAAGAAAGTAGGTATCAATTGTGGAAAATAAGATGTAAGCCTTTTATTTGCAAGGCTATGATTTTTATAGCTAGGTAACTCAGACGGAATAAACTGAGAGATGATTAGAAAAAGTAACGGTTCAGTGGAATGATTGACTAAATAATTGAAATTCCATAATGTCATCAGAAAAATAAGAAAAAAGTAGAATGGAGTCCTAGTTTTATAGCTTCAGATACATGAAGTTGTCGCGTTGCTTAGTAGGAATTTGATTTTGATGGCTCATAGATTCTCATGCCTTGGGGTTTAATTTATACCTGAGGGTAGTAATTGAGGCTAAAGTCCTGAACTACAATGGTTAGAAGTTGGGAATTGGAAAGGGGCAAGCCTATTTATGAACTAGGACTGGTAAAGCTAGCTACCAATGTAGATATATGACAGAATCGAGCCATTTAACTTTAGCTATGGCTGTTAAAAGGTCACCTGCAAGAAATGGAGACTCCAACCTTGTATGGAAGTCCTGGGCAGGAAAACTAATATAATGTGTTTGGAACTGAAGAATGTTATAGGCACAGGCAGAGGCAACTATTAAAGTGCCATTGGGACTGCTCTTTAATACCTGAAATGTGGAAGACTCCCAAAGCTGACAGTGAACGCATACAAAATTTACAAAGTACCTCAGTTTAAAAAAATGCAACAAATAGGAAAATTTACATTGGAGGAACTGATAAAAATAGATTTGAAAAAGGGACTTGATTATTTAATCTATAATCCATATGTAGTTTCTGAGTTTATCTTTATAATGTCCCTTACAACTGTTTGGTTTTGCTATCCAGGATCATATACTGAGTTTAGTTATGTCTTTTTTTTTTTTTTTAAAGATTTATTTATTTATGCATACAAGCATTGGGGTACAGGCCAGAGTTGTGGGGGGTGAGAGGATTCACCACAGACAGAGC
>JAGFMF010012271.1:2772428-2811314 GCA_019455555.1 Galemys pyrenaicus
CCCCTCTCTGGCTGGCAGCAGGGATCGAACTCGTGCTGCAGTGGTTGCGGTTTGCTTCATAGTGCGTTGCTTAACCCACTGCGCCACCAGGGAGGCCCATAGTAATGTCTTTTTATCTTCTTAATTTATTTTAGCATCTTTGTTTTTATGATAGTGACATTTTTAAAAGATAACATTCACCTTTCATAAAATCCTTTGCTTGGCTCCCTTTTACTAAATAGTATGTTGTTTTGCAACAGGCAATATATGTCACTTATCCCTGCTAATTAAATTTAATGTAATGGTTTATAATAATTTCAAATGCTTTGCTTCAAAAAAAGACAGGGTAAAGGAGGATTCAATAATTCTAAGTTCCTTTTCCTTTTGGTTAGACACTTACCCAAGGAACCACAAAGATCCTTGCACTCTTGCATTGATATTTCAAACTTTATAGTGTATGCCACTGTTATGAATGCTCTATAGTTTATTTTAATAATTTTTAATTAGAAATAGGTTCTTTAGTTCTCTTGTTCTGTATTCATTACACTTACCATTTTCTTTTGAAAGTGAGGGACATGGGGCCTCCCTGGTGGCGCAGCGGGTTGAGCGCCGCACTGTGAAGCATCCACTGCACAGCAGTGCAAATTCTATCCCCAGCCAGGGAGGAGACCCACATGGTGCAATAGACCTCTCCTGCCTCACCTGCTGCTCCCCTCAGCAGTATATTTCAGTCGATCTGCCTGTTCAGCTCCCCACTCTGTCTCTGGTGAATCCTCTCACTCCTCTGCACCCCTGGCCTGTACCCCAGCTCTTGTGTGAACAAAATAAATAAATCTTAAAAGAAAAAAAAGAGGGCCTCCCTGGTGGCGCAGTGGGTTAAGCAACGCACTATGAAGCAAACCGCAGCCACTGCAGCACGAGTTCGATCCCTGTCGCCGGCCAGGGAGGGAACCCACATGGCGCAGCAGACCTCTCCTGTCTCGCCCGCTGCTCCCCACTCTCTGTGGTGAATCCTCTCACCCCCCCCACGCCTCTGGCCTGTACCCCAGTGCTTGTATGCATAAATAAATAAACCTTTAAAAATAAAAAGAAAGAGACATGGTGGATAAATGAGAATTAAAATATGTGGTTTAAAATATAGTGTATAGTTTAATTACTGCCTCAGGAAGTAAATGCATGATAATGGTCACAATAAAGATATTTAATGCACAGAATTTTTAAAAAATAGCAACATTCAACTTAAAGTATTGTGAAAGCCTTATGAAAATAAGACATTTAAATCATCATGGATCTCTATCATTGGAAACAACCTTTTGATTTATGTCACTAGGATACATGATTTTATTTTATTTTTCTTAGTTTTATTGCTTTTCTTTGCAGCTTCACAAGGATTACACAATGAAACTCTGGCATTTGTGTAAATTATAGTTTTAAAATCGTGCCTTAAGGGTATAGTGAAAGGAATACTTAGTATACCTTAATAGGGATGCAAGTTGCTTCTGACATTAAGCCTAGTAACTGTTACTTCTTTAAACAACTTTGTTGAGATATAATTCATATACCACATAACTCACCTATTTAAAATGTTCAAATCTGTGGTTTTTAGTATATTCTCACATACGTACAACTATCAGGACAGTTTAGGATATTTTTATTACCTCAGAAAGAAATCCCATACCCTATCACCACTGTGTTTTCCCCTCTTCTCTAAGTAACTAGTAATTTACTTTCTGTATGTGTTAGATTTCTCCATTCTAGATTTTTACATGAGTGGAATCATTTGGTAATGTAATCTATTCAAACAGACTTCTTTTACTTAACAAATGTTTTTTAAGTTTTATCTATATTGTAGCATGTGTTAGTACTTGATTCCTTTTTATGGACAAATAAGATTCCATGGTATGGATATGTCACATTTTGTTTATCCACTTTCTTTTTTTTAAAGATTTATTTTATTTATTTATACATACAAGAGCTGGGATGTAGCCAGAAGTGCGGGAGGAAGGAGGATTCACCAGAGATGAGTGGGGAGCTGAACAGGCAGGTCGACTAAAATACACGACTGAGGGGAGCAGCGGGAGAGACAGGAGAGGTCTGCTGCACCATGTGGGTCAGCTCACACATGAGCACAGGATCAGACTCGTGCTGCAGTGTTGCTGATAGCTTCGTAGTGCTCAAACATAATCCCTTGTGCTACCAGGGAAGCCCTGTTTATCTGTTTTCAATTGGTGGACACTTATTGGTAATGTAATCCATTCAAACAGACTTCTTTTACTTAACAAATGTTTTTTAAGTTTTATCTATATTGTAGCATGTGTCAATACTTGATTCCTTTTTATGGACAAATAATATTCCATGGTATGGACCAAAGCCAAAAGGTAGAAATAATCTTAAGTGTCCACCAATTGATCCTGTGCTCATGTGTGAGCTGACCCACATGGTGCAGCAGACCTCTCCTGTCTCTCCCGCTGCTCCCCTCAGTCGTGTATTTTAGTCGACCTGCCTGTTCAGCTCCCCACTCATCTCTGGTGAATCCTCCTTCCTCCCGCACTTCTGGCTACATCCCAGCTCTTGTATGTATAAATAAATAAAATAAATCTTTAAAAAAAAGAAAGTGGATAAACAAAATGTGACATATCCATACCATGGAATCTTATTTGTCCATAAAAAGGAATCAAGTACTAACACATGCTACAATATAGATAAAACTTAAAAAACATTTGTTAAGTAAAAGAAGTCTGTTTCCAAGTTTTTGCTTGCATATGCTTCCATTTCTCTTATGTATTCACCTAAGAGTAATACCTTCAACTTCTGTATGATTTGACTTCAAGTTGGAAATTTCCATGACCCTATATTTCATGTTCAGCTAATTTGCTAGCATGGCTCAAAGAACTCAGGAAAACATTTACGTTTTCCAGTTTATTAAAAGGATATGATAAATGATACAAATGAACAACTGGATCAAGAGATACATAAGGTGAATCTGAGAGGGTCCCAAGCAAGGGCACTTTTTGTCGGGAATTAGAGTGTGGCGTTCTCCTGGTGTAGATGTGTTTGTCCACTTAGAAGCCCCTGAATCTTGCACTACTGCAGTTTTTATGCAGGGTTTATCACATGTACATGATTGATCACTAACTCTTATTTTCAACCTTTCTCCTCCTCACACAAATGGGAGTCAGGAATGAAAACCCCAAGCCTTCTAATCATCATTTGGTCTTTCCAGGGGCCCATCAGAAGTTCCCTCAATTTTTTAATGAAAGACACTCTTATCACCGAGGAAGTACAAGGGTTTTACCAGCTCTGTGTCAGGAGCCAAGGGTTAGAGACCCAACACTAGGACAGAAGATGCTCTTATTATCATTTAGGAAATTACAAGGGCTCCAGGGGCTCCTTGCCAGAAGTTAGGAGCAGGGGCTAATATATATTTTTCATTATCTCACAGATATTTAATTTCTTAGAATAATTTTTTCACAATGTAAGTTTTATTCTTTATTCCTAAGTATTTCATTGTTTTTGATGCTAATGCAAATGGAATTGTCTTAGTTTTATTTTTAGATTGTTATTTGACATTTATAGGTATGAAATTGCTTTAAAAATAAAATTGATTTTGTATATTGATCTTGTAAACCTGCAGTCTTACTTGAACTCATTTATTATTTCTAATAGTATTTTATTAGGTCTCTTGGGATTTTTGACATCACTTCATCCATGAACTGGGGTAGTTGAACTAGTTCCTTTCCAATTTGAATGCCTTGTATTTCTTTTTTTTTGCGTACTTGCCTGACTAGAACCCTTGGCACAAAGTTAAATAGACTGATGAAAGAGGATATCCGGATATTTGTATCTTATTCCAGTCTTTTACTAAGTGTGATGTTAGCTGTAGTTTTTTCTGGGTACCCTTTGTCAGCTTGAGAAAGTTCCTTTTTTTGTTTTGAGAAAGTCTTTCTGTTACAGGTCAGGGAGAGGAACACCCCAGAACTTTTAAGCCTGCCCTCTCTGAATGGATTTTGTTATTTGCTGCATTAAGACAAATATATAAAATTTTTAATGGAAAGGAATTTTAATATAACTAGGGTACATACAATAAAGAAAGAACAAAGAATATAGTTACTAAGTTAAGCATTTAAAGTTTAGCCAAATAGGATTGGCCTAAAGCAAGGCCCAAAAACCTGCCACATATTTAAAGGACTTTTTAGTAGAGACTTATAGAAAAGGGTTAGAAAGAGTTAGACAAATTTGGGAGGAAAAGAGCAAAATTAAAATTAAGATGACAGCTGCCATTGTTAATTTTTTTAAGGGTCTCTCACCCACATCTGTTTTAACTAGTTTAAGACTAAAAAGCAAGTATAGTTTTTTTACATGTCTTTCTGCTCCACGTGCCTCCTCCAGGTTTCCTTGCTGTTTTTTATTTTCCTTTCTTTTTTCTCTTTTTTTTTTTTAGAAACTTTTTTTTTTCTCTCAGCTCCACCTACTTAGGGTGGAACTAGGATTTTGGAACTTTCCCTTTTCCTGGGATGATCCTGTTACATTTCCTTTGCCTTCATTTTTGGAAGCATCCTTGCTCAACATAGAGGATTCATGGTTGACTTTGTTTTTCCTCTGAGGACTTTGAGTGTTATCCTATTGCCTCTGACTTCTATAATTTTAGTCAAAAGTCAAAAGTTAAATTTTGAGGTTCCCTCATAAGTAATGCATTGTATTTCTGCTTTCAAGATTTTCTCCATGTCTTTGCCTTTGAACATTTTTTGAATATTGTACCTGTTTGTAGATCTATCTGTGTTTATCCTTCTTGGAGTTCAGTAAATTTCCTGCATGTGTAAGCTACTGTTTTTTAATCAATTTGGTAAGTTTCAACCTTTATTTCCCTGGATAGTTTTCCTGCTCATTTCTTGCAGGATGTTGTCTCTGAAGTTCTATTCATTTTCTTGTTTTCCAGTTTGTATAGTCTCTATCTTCAAATTTGTTAATTTTTTTCTTCTGCCTGTTTAATTCTACTCTTTGAGCCTCTCCAGTGAGTTTTTAAATATCAGGGTCCTCCCTGGTGGCACAAGGGGTTAAGGCAAAGCACTATGAAGCATCCGCAGCCACTGCAGCATGAACTCAATACCTACCCAGGGAGGTGACCCACATGGCGCAACAGACCTCTCCTGCCTAGCCTGCTGCTCCCCTCTGCAGTGTATTTTGGTCGGTCTGCCTGTTCTGCTCCCTACTCTGTCTCTGGTGAGTCCTCTCACCTCCCGCGACTCTGGTCTATACCCCAGTTCTTGTATGCATAAATAAATAAATCTTTAAATAAATAAAAATCAACTCCAGAGTTCCTATTTGTTTTCTATTTATATATATACAATTTCTGTGTCTCTATTGATATTCTCTATTTGGTACAATATTGTCATTCAGACCTTTCTTCAATTATGGCTTCCTTTAGTTCTGTGAACATATTTATAATGACTTTTGAAATGTTGTTCTTTTAAATCTAGTATCTGATTATTCTCACAGGCAATTTCTGTTGTCTGCTATTCGCCCCCCCCCCTCCCTTATTTCCTCATATGCTTCATTGTTTTTTATTGGAAACTAGTCATTTTACATGATATATTGTAGCAACTCTTGATACTGATTTTTTATTACACCGCTTGAACTTGTTATTTGCTTATTTGTTTAGTGACTGGATTATTTTAGTGATATATGTTCTACACCTTCATTCCACACACCCCACATCACCCCCAGTCATATTGGGGATAGTAGTATGCCTCTGTTGATGTTCCTCAGGGACCAAAGCTTTAGGTTTGCCTATGGTTATGCTGGGATAAATGATACTGGTACTGGTACTGCTAGGGCTCGGTTCTCTTGGCATCTAGCTGTAAACTCCACTAATTGCCTAGACTGCACACTACTGTCTTCAGCAGTGCCCTGAGACATAACTTCTCCTACAGGGTAATCCAGTCAACTTGGGACTCTTTGGAAGAGTTTCTGAGGTTATTGTTTGGTATTTGTTTGACCCCACGGGGGCTTCTCCCTTACTGAGCTGCAGTGTAGGTTGTATCTTCATTATATCCATGAATCTCCTATCTGTTGCCTGTTACCACAGTCTTAGACTTAAACTATCCCACACTCTCTTAGGACATTTGGGGAAGAGATTTGATAGTATGTGTTCCTGCTTCTCCCCCTCTTCCCCAAGCAAAACATCTGAGCCAGGATTCCAGAATTAGGGGCAACTTTTCTGTGACTGGTATTCTGGCTCTAATTGCTGAACCCCGTGGGAGAGGTATGAGGGTCATGGGCAGCAGCCTGATGTCTTCTTGGTTTGTTTCTCCTGTGGTGAAGTACCAATTGCTTGAGCTGGGTAAACGGGCTGCTGGGGTCCCTGTATTCTCAGTGTGCCTCGTCTCTTGCTTTTATGACTGGGATTGGCCAGAAGGGAGTACCTGCCTTTGGTGACAACTTGTCTGGGACTTAACCTCATTGACTGAGAAACCTGTGTTCCTGTTCCTCCGAGGAAGAAAGTCCTTCTTGGACCGAGAGCTGAGGGAAGGGGGAGCCTACGTCTTTGGCTGTAGTAGTCTTGGTTCAGATACCACAGACTTACACTTTTCCAACTGAATTTTCATATATTTTATCAAACAGTTGTTACTTCACTGGTTTACCTTCAGGGACAAAAGCCTCAAAATTTTAGATAATTTTTCCTATTATTCTCACCAGTTTCACTGGAGCTCCTCATTCTTTTTTGCCAGAAGTCAGTCTCTTGTAACTTTGGTTTTTGAGCAAGCAGTTAACACCTCCTTAAGGAGGGGCTCAGAAAAGCATTTCCATCATTGTGGCTCCTGATAACCCCATAAAGACCCCTTAACATACACCTAACATCTCAATCTTTAGATATTACCCAAATGATAAAATAGGCTTAGAGAATTGATTTCCCTGTTTATTTTCCTTAAAGAATGAATTAACTATTCATGTGGAAGAAGTCTTGAGGGGAAAATCTGCACAAGTAATAAGTTTGTAAAGAAAATGGGAATAATAGAAACTAGAGAATTGTAACACAGGGGCTTTGTAGTATAGTAATAGAGTTTTCTTCGAGTTGACTTAAATGTTAGAATTAACTCTTGGCTTCTTTTTACAAGATTTAGACATGAGAATCAATAGGCTTCTTGCTCAGTTTTGCTGTCACCTTAGCTTCTTTTGATTTTCTTGTTTTTTCTTCCAGGGGCCACTCAATAGTGAGTCTTCCAATCAGAGCTTGTGCAGCGTGGGGTCTTTGAGTGATAAAGAAGTAGAGGTAAGAAGCCACTTCATTGCAAGACTGTATTCTCACACTTTGATTCTCGGTTTAAAAGAAAATACTGCATAATCCCAGGGTTGATAGTAGGGTCTCTGAATGACTCCCCTTTGAATTGTGTGCTCTCTGTGTCTGCAAAGCTGAAATGGAGCCAGGATGGATTTTAAGAACATTTTTGGCAAGGTGCTAGTGATAGTAGCTGAATTAGCTTAGGTGCCCTTGAATTTTAACACTGTCAGTTCTTTTTTTTTTTTTTTTTTTAACACTGTCAGTTCTTAACCAAAGTGGGTCAGTTTAGCTTTGCTGACTTTATAAAGTGCCAGCATTTTAAGATCGTTGTTTTAAAGGCAAGTAACCTAGCTGCATGAATATGGGTCAAAATCTGTAACCATCTACTTTTCACTTAAATAAAACTTTAAATAAATTAGAGCCAACTGAGTGATTATACCTTTTATTAGAAAAAAAGGATTGGATATAAGTTCTTTTAAGTAGAAATACTGTAACAACTGTTGTCTACTAACTATTTGTGCTACATCTGCATTGTAAAAATGTCTTACTGAAGCTTTTTAGTGGCCTTGACTTATAGATGAGTCAAAGTTCTGATGTTGTAAGCAGTTTGCTAGGAATTGTCTGGATGGTTGGATTACAGACCCTGTGTTCTTTCCACACCCCTGCTCCAAGAGCAGGGCACTAGTTGAATCTCCTCAAAAATGTCATATTTTGTATATATGCCCTGGTTTTTATAATGTGAAACATTTAAGAAAATGCTAATTGTAATGTATGTGATATTTAACAGACTCCTGAGAAAAAACAGAATGACCAGCGAAACCGGAAAAGAAAAGCTGAACCATATGAAAGCAGCCAAGGTAATAGTTATTTCACACCAATAAAAATACTAAATTCTTCTGTATTTAGAATTTTCCAGCTTACACTAAATAATTAGTTAGTATATAGGGATTCCTAGCAAAGGAGATTTGTGTATCTTAAGGGAGTATCAGACTGTTTATCATAGACTTAGTATTTGATATATACTTGACAAAACAGTGTCAGTTCTTTGGGGACTCCTGTTTACCCTGTTGTAAGTTAACAATCTTCTCACCACAGGTTTTTCTTCAGACTAATGGTGTATTGTACAAAGAAGAGTTTATGTTGGAGTTTTCACAGTCTTGTGTTAAATCTGTGATTTGTTAATAATAGGTGACCAGAAACAGTTTCATTGACATGACTGTCTTTTCCCCCTGCTCTTCTTCCATGTCAACTATTTAGTTGAACATTGTGCCCAGTGGAATAAATCTGTAAATATGCTGATTATAATGTCAAAATCCTTATATAATTAAAGAAAGAATAAAGAGTTTGGTTTTGTTCCCTTCCCACCCCCATTCCAAGACATGGAAATTCCAGTCTTTTTTACATTTTCCTTATTTTTTTCTTTACTCTGTAAGCATTTTTTACTTTCTTGGGGAAAATTGTCCCAAGTGATAAGATTACATGAAATTTTTCCGTGTTGTGTGTGTGTGTGTGTGTGTGTGAGAGAGAGAGAGAGAGAGAGAGAGAGATAGAACAGAACATTTAGTACTATACAGTTTATTTCAAATTGTTCTCTTAGTTGGTGGTGTGTATTAAAGATTAGCTTTATTTTTTTCTCATATTGTAGCATAAGTTTTTTAGTGTATTTGTAAAAGAAAGCAAGCTGAAAAGATCGTCCTCTCTCTGATTAAACTTTTGCATTATAGAGGAAACTGTCTCTGTTCTTAAGATATAACTATCCTGGCTCATTTGTTAAAGCCCACACTTGAATTGATAACATATGCAGTTATTACATAGTATATTTTAGTGGATGGTGCTTTACATGTGTATTGGAAAATCCATACTTACTTTGGTTTCGTTTTCAGGGAAAGGCACTCCTAGGGGACATAAAATTAGTGATTACTTTGAGGTAAGTTAAATTTTTGGAAAAAAAAAAAAAAAAAAACCAAACTATAGTGCTTTTTAAAAATCTAAATCCTCTATTCATTTAAGGCTTTAGAAAGCAGTATTTTACTTTTGCTGTGTTCTCCCCCCCATCTTCATCAGTCTAATGCTGCCCCCTCTCTCTATAAGAGGAAACTGCTGACTTTCTAAATTTAAATTTGCCTATTATGTGTCTTTCTGTGATGATATAAAAATTCACAAATGAGGTGATTTTTCTTTTGGCCAGACTAGGTTTCGTGTCTGAAAAAGATTGCAGTGGAATGGCTTGGACTCTTCCTTTGTCCTCTTCCCATTAGCCCAGTGGAACTTGTCTTTAGTGGTTACTAAAGAAGACACTAACATCCACTGTACCCCTGTATTCCTGCTTCATGTATCTTGAGATAAGAAGGGAAAACATTCTTTTCCTGTGTCCTTTCAAAACCATATGTACCTTTAACTTTCTAGCCATATTTTCTTTGTATCTTGGTACGTTTCTGCTGGAGCTCCTTCTTAAAAATCTCGCTGAAAAGACAGCAAAATTTGGCTTACCTGGCATTTTCTCTGTGGCATAAGATGTGTTGACTTAAAGGGGCCATATATAATAAAGAGCTGTTTGTGTATTAATCTTTTACTCTCCTTATCTGAAGCATAGTACTGTTTTGAATTATTCATATCCATTTTTCCCTGTTGGCCAGTTTGCTGGGGGAAGCGGGCCAGGAACCAGCCCTGGCAGAAGTGTTCCACCAGTTGCACGATCCTCACCGCAACATTCCTTATCAAATCCCTTACCGGTAAGCATTCACCTGGAGAAATTTGACACCTGTTATAGGAGAAGAGAAGCCCAGGAACACACAAGAAAGGTTTCTCTTCTATTAGTTACCCAAGGGGAATGAGGATTTAAGGAGAAAAGTTCATAGTATCATCTATGAATCCCTTACCAGGTTCAAATTGAGATCAGTAATAAGAACTAAACCTATTCTTCCAGTATAATGTGTTACTGTAAACATGCAGCTCATTGTTCTGTTAAGGAAGTGGTTTCTAATCCAAACATTAGGTTTTTATCTTTGTAAAACTCATCTGTTCCTGTAACTAAGTTTTTTTTTTTTTTTTTAAAGTCTGATCAGCTCCTGGCACTTGGATTATCTTTAAGGTTTACTAGTGATGTAGTCGAGAAGCCAGTGTTATACTACTTGAGATGGAGTTGTTCTTTGCCTGTGAGATACACACCCTCCCTCCCCAATAACAAAGAATTATCTGATCCAGAATGCCGCTAGTGCCAAGGTTGAGAAATCCCGAGCTATCTAGCTAATGTAGATTTTGTGTCAGTTTGCATGGGTGCCTTTGGAGAATTTGTCGATACTATACAAGACCTCTGTTACAGTATTCAAGAGTATGCTCTATCCACTGATGTCTCAGGTATTGCTGTGGCTTCTTGGGGGAGAGGGGGTCTTCCTAAGATCACAAGTTTTCATCTTAAGTCTCTGTAGGAGAGTTGCTTTTCTCTGCCTTAGCAGAGTTGATTAATACGGCTCTTAAGTGACTTAGTTTTCTGTGCTGTATTTTAAAATGCTCTTCTTCCCCTCTACTATTTCATAAAAGTATGCATTCATTAGAGTGGTTCTAATTATTAGAGCATTTATAAAGTTGAACTGAACCTGAAATTTTTGCTATTTTTGTTATCCATGCCATATTTCAAATGTTAGAAATGTTTAATGTAAACATTGTTTGGTTAGGTTGAGCTTGTTAGATAACTGTTGAGGAGGCCTGTGTCTTTATTTTCCTTAAGTTTTAAATCAATTAAAGTTTTTAAAATGTTAAATGAGATTTCAGAATTATCTATTTGGGACAAGTATGTTTTGTAGCATTTTGTCATCTATTACTCTTCCTGAAACACTTTTTTGTTTTTTATGAGTGTATGTCAATTTAGGTCAAGTCTGAAAATAAAAGACACAGTGATCTGTAGAGATTCCTGCCATTTATATGAATGGTGACTGGGCCCCATCGTCATTATGTAGATCTAAGTGTGAATTAGCTGTTGAAATAGGAACCAAGCTTTAATTTCTCTTTTTTCCTTCCACTGAGCTCTTTCCTATAGTCACTGACTTCTAAATGCCCCGGAATTATCCCTTTCCCACTCACTCTTCATCATATTTACCTGGAAAAACCCAGCAGTGGTTACATATAATTTTCTGCCTTCCCTTGCTTGCCTCTAAGCAGCTCAACATGGTTAGAGGAAAACCCACATTAAGTGATCTCACTTCGGTTTCCTGATGATTAACCTCATGTGGACCTGCCAGGCCTACTGTGCTTACCTAGTTAATTCCCACTTCCAGATGAATATATTATGTTCCCTGCAAGCTTCCAGCAATACTTCTTCCCCACTGTACTATCTTACTGGGGAATTTGAAACTATCAGAAGAGAACTTTCACATGCCTACAACAAACTTACCAAGCCACTTGTATCAGTAAGTTCACCTGCCTTTTAGAATGAATGAACTTTTCAGCCCTTCACTTGGCCCAGGTCTCCCTGATAATAATGTATCCAACTTTCTGCTTGACATTTCCACTTAAATATCTAACAGACAACTTGAAAATGTCTGAAAAGGACCTCTTGCTTCCTTCTATTTTACTACCGATAATAACAACAAACTACTCTTCCTTCAGTCTGCTTTGTCCTGATAAAATGAAAATTTACTTGTCCAATTTTTAGATCATAACCTCATAGTTTATATCTAATTCATCAGTAAATCCTGCTTTTCCTTTGAAATATATCAGAATTTGACCACTTTTATATCCTACTGGCTCTCTGCATTAGCTGCCAGTGTGGTCTCTGAGTCTACCCTTGACTTAGCCTATTTTTAATATAGTAGTTAGAGTATTCTGTTTAAAAGGTTAGACAGATCCCGGTACTCTTCTACCCAAAACTGTCCACTTAATCCATCCTCTTTTGGGCTTACATGGCTTAAGAAACTCATGCCTGCCTTGTGCTTACCCTTCCTGCCTGACTCTGACATCTCTGCATATTCCCTCTCCCTTGTGCCCCTGCACTGGGCTGGCATTGATGGCCCTTGAACACTGCAAACACTCGTATGTGTAGGGCGTTCATATTTGCTATTCTCTCATCCAGATACAGTGTGATTAGCAGTCTCTTCATTAGGTTATTACTTAAAAATGATTGGAAATGTCGCCTGGTCAGCTTCTCTGAAATAGCAGTCCCCACACCTTTTTACTCTGTCCCAATCCTGCTTTGTTTTCATTCTTAGTTATTGCCACTAGACATAATTTTGATACAACTCAATAATTTTCATAAACCACACAAGAAATGTTGCCAGTTCCCTCAGAAATCCCCCACCCCCTTATGTTCTCTTCTAGATATTCCCCTTCTTCTCCCCACCTTAAGACCCACTAGTATGCTTGGGAACAGATATGGAAACCAGATATGGAACCAGATATGGAAACAACCTAAATGTCTCTCACAGGATGAATGAATAAAGAAGGCATGACTCTGCTTTTGTACTTTGTATGAAAGAAATCATACAATATGTACTCTAGGGTCTAGTTTCTTTCATTCAGCATAATTTTGCTTAGATTCATCCATATCATTTTGTGTTTTTGTAGATTATTCATTGTCATTGGTGTGTGATATAATTTTAATATTTGCATTTAACTTTTATAATTTAATTTTTAACTATACTTGATCTGTTGCCTCTCACTAGAATGTTAATCTTGTGAGAGCAGGGATTTTGCTTTCTGTTGTTCACTGCTATTATCCATCTCTTACAGTACTTAGTATTTAAAGGTTTAATTTTGTAAATACTTTCCCCACTTGACCTGGAAGAGAACTTGTTGAATTTTTTTGAAAAAAATGCATGATATACATTGGGTGCTCAAGATTGTTGAGAAGGAAGGACATATGGAAAAAGAATTACTTTTAATTTTGTTCCCCTAAGTGATTCTTAAGTACAAAAAATGCATAGAACATTTAATGCAAGAGTTGGTAAGCTTCTTAGCCAACAAACCGAGAATAAATTTTAGATTTTTTTTTAAAGATTTATTTATGCATACAAGAACTGTGGTACAGGCCAAAGATTTGGGGGGTGAGAGGATCCACCAGAGGCAGAGTGGGGAACAGAACAGGCAGACAGGCTGAAATACACTGTTGAGGGGAGCAGTGGGCAAGGCAGAAAGAGGTCTGCTGTGCCATGTGGGTCACCTGCCTGGCTGATAGCAGGGATCGAACTCATGCTGCAGTGGCTGTGGTTTGCTTCATAGTGCATTGCGTAACCCATTGCGCCACCACGGAGGGCCCTTAAATTTTAGATTTTTAAAGAATTGTAGAGACAGAATATATGACAGAGGAGACATATGACCTGAAAAGCCTGAAGTACTTTTTGTTTGGCCCTTCACAAAAAAAGCTTCCAGGAAATCATTGTAAAGTTAACTCTTAATCATTACTTCAGTCATGAAGTAAAATATTTCTAGTGGCCTGGAAACCTATGTATTTCCCCCCTCTACTATAATTTTGTGATTATCATTTACTCTTCTTTATACTGAGCTATTGGAAAAGTCATGATGTATTTTTTTTCTGTGTTTTTCAAGCAAAAATGCATTACAGCTTTTCTGACAGCTTAGTATTTTGACCATCCATATGTGCAACCTTAAACAGAAGTTTATTAATCATGGTGTTTGAGCATAGTGTTTAAATCTTCTGTATTCTGATTTTTGACTGTTTGTTCAGTTACTAGCATAGTTATATTCATGTCTCATGATTATTCAAGCTTTCTATTTATGTTTGCTTCTTATACAATTTAGTGATTTTCTTCATCTCTTAATTCTCTTCATCTCTTGCTTTTTGTTTCAAATATAGTTTTTATCTGATTTGGAAATTTAATATATCCAAACCATTGTATGGCATAAATACTTTCATTTTTAAGCTATCAAGTTTGCATTGTTTTGAGTATATCTAACAGATATCTAGTTGAATTTTTTTCTTCAGTCAGTCTAAATTTTTTTTAATGTCAACATTTGTCTCTTTGTGTGGAAATACTTATTTTTCTGGTGTAAATTTTATTTTTTGTATTAAATCTTAGTTTGAACTGGTCACATTTCAAGTATTCAACAGCCACATGTGGCTTCTGGCAATTATATTTAGCAGTGGAGCCAATGAGCCCCTACGAGGTTAGTCTTCTCCAGTCTTTTTCCCCAACATTTGTGCTGTTTACTTTTAATATAATTATTAATATGTTGGGTTTGAAACCATTTTTTAAATGTGTTTTCTATTTATCCTATCTGTTCTGTTTCTTCCTTTCATTTGGATTATTTTTTAAAATCATTTTATATATTCATCTAGCTAGGCTCTATTTAATGTTTTTCTTAGAAATTACCACATACATTTTAATATGCCAAAGTTTGGTATTATTAGTGTCTTTATCCCGTTACCAAATAAATGATGACCTCACACCATTAACTCCATATACCTGCTACTGACTTGGTGCTGGTAATTAATGTATGTTTTTATTAACTTCATGAAACAACATTATTATTTTATACTGTCAGTGTTTATTTAGATTTCTCTTTATACTTTATTTCTTTATAACTCTTTCCTTTTGCATCTTTTTAAAAAAATTGCAGTATAATTGACATACAGTATTTCAGTTTCAGGTGTATAATTACTTGATAGTTGCCTACATTGCAAAGTGATTACCACAATAAATCATTAACATTCATCATACATAATTATAAATTCTTCCCTCATAATAAGAAATTTTAAGATCTACCCTCTTAGCAGCTTTTAAATATGCTGTGTAGAAACTATAGTTACCATGTGGTACATTTCCTAACTTTATTTTATGATTGCATGTTTGTGCCTTTTGATCCCTTTCTACGTTTTGCCTGCCTTCTACACTCTTGCCTCTAGACAACACCAATCTGTTCTCTCTCCTTCTGTTTTAAGCTTCCACATATAAATGAGATCATGTGGTATTTGTTTTTGTTTGGCTTATTTTACTTAGCATAATACCCAGAAGACCCACCAGATTTTTGCAGATGGCAAGATATTCTTTTTTTTTTTTTTTAAATGACTAAGTAATATTCTCTTTGGGCATCTTATACCTAGGGTCACATTCCTTCTACTTTAGTACTCCTTTATTGTACTTTTAGTGTGTATTTGCTAGAGTTTAACGCTTTAGTTTTTTGTTTGCTTAAATAACATTATTTTACCCTTATTCTTGAAAGATAGTCTTGCTTTGTATATTTCTCGATTGGCATTATGTTAATACAGTTGTGTATATCATTACCATATTCTGGCTTCCATTATTACTACTGAACTTGTTTTTTCTTTGGAAGTATTTGCTTTTTCTTCACTGACTGCTTTTAAAATCTTATCTGTGGTGGTCTTTTTGTGCAGACCACAACACTAGCTGTGCAGTTTGACTATTATGCGTTCTTTTATTTCTCTTGTTTGTGATTTGTTGGGCTTCTGTTGAATTGATATCTTACACCAATGCTAGATCTTTATTAGTTATTATCTTTTAAATAATATCTTTCCCTTGTTCTCATTTCCTCTTCCTATGATACTCCAAATTAACCATATGTTAGACTGTCTCACTTTATCATCATGACTTATCTTTTTCCTGTTTTCTGACTTTTTTTTTCTACTGGATAATTGCTTCCCTTTCAATTCTAGAATTCTGTTTTATTATATCTAATTTCTTGTTAGTCACATTGAATTTTAAATTTTTGTATTTTATATTTCATGCACATATTTCAATTATTAAAATTTAGTGGGCATAGTTTTATAATTTGTGAATAATTATGGTGTTTGAAATTTTTTCAGTCTGATTCTGCTATCTTATTTTTCATAGTTATTGCTCAGTTTAATAGTTTTTTGTTTTGGGGTTTCTTTTTACTCTGTGCTACTCATTGTTCTTGAAAAATGCTTTGTGAAATTTACTGGAGATCGGGTACAAGGATGCATTCCTCTCCAGGGAGAATTTTATATGCTTCTTTCAAGTGCTTGCACAATTCTACCAAACCAGTATTATTTGAATTATTGATTGTATGGCTTGCATTTTGTTTATATGATTTATTTTATTTGCTTGTTTCTTCCACACTGATAGTACTGATTTACATTGTTAATATTTTTCAGTGGAACCCCTTCCTCTGTACGTCAAGGCAACTTCCTTCCTATCTATAAAATCCTTGTGGCCCCATAAGAGTAAAGGACATTCTTTGTTTGTTTGTTGATATTTTCTCTGAAATGGTAGCTTTTTAGAAGCCCAACTTGTTATTAAGCTCCTTGCCTTGCATGGACTTTGGCCTGTGATGGTCTACTTGGCACCATGGTGCCCTAGAAATGGGATATCACAATCTGCAGGTACCTGTAGGTAAATGTGGGTTTGGGGGTTCTGTGTTCTTACTTTTCTTAAGATGTGCTCTGGCAGATTCCTGTTATCTTACTGAGTTTGATATTTTTGTTATCTATTATTCATATTTGTCTTATCTATAGTTGTTTTCTAAGAGAAGGTAGGTTCATACATCCTAGTCTGCTATATTTCCAAATGTGTATATAAATCTTTCAACCTTTGGCAACTATTTATTGAATACAAACAGAATGATTAATTTTATAATTTGGCTTCAGAGACACACTATACTCATAATAGATTTCTTCATTTCTGTAATATTAATTTATTTGACCAATAAATAGTGTTATGATGAATGTCCTTGTATGTACATCTATATTTTTGTGTTTTTCTTTCTCTTTGGTTAAGTTCCCAAAGTATCATTACCAAATCAAAGAATATACTCACATTAAAATGTCATGACATAATTGCTGGTATGTTATCAACAATTTCTGCATATCCTTATAATACTGAATCTTATCATTGTAAGTTGCATTTCTTCATTTGTGATATTAAACATCTTTTCATGTTTAATGGCTCTTCAGATTTCTCTTTTAATGGTGTTCAGACATTTATGTACTTATCTGAGTGTTTTTTTTTCTTTTTACTGGTAAGTAGGAACACATTGTTTATTATGACTGTTAATTCATTTCCATTTCAGTTGTAAAATTTTTCCCTCTTTGTAATTTTGTCTTAACTTCATGTTGACTTTTACCACTCAGAAGTAAAAATATTTGATGTAGTCAAATTTAGCAGTTTTTTTCCTTCATGACTTACTCATTTTTATGTTACTAGATGTTCTTGTATGGTTTAGATTTTTAATGTTAAAAAGTCCTTTACCACTAGAAAATCATTTTTTAATTTGTATGTATGATATAAAGGAAGGAGGAACCTACTTTTCCTTTTTTTCTAACATGAAAACATCGTACCAACTTTTTAATAGGTTTCCACTAATTTGAAATACACTTACAAATCATTATCCGTAGTACATGGATCTGTTTTAGAATTTGCTGTTCTTTGCCACTGATTGATCTGTCTCTCCTGTACCAGTGTTACAGTGACTACAGTATTTTAGTTAATGTTACTTTGTTGTAAGTTTTAATAGTGGATCAAGTTTCCCTGATACTCTTTATCAAAAATTATGTTGCTAATTTTAATTATTTTTCCAAGTGAACCTCCACATTAATTATAAAATTCCTCAAAACAACTCCTCAAAAGAGAGTATGACACAACCTAGATGATTACAGTCTTGCCAAAAAAAGAGAGGAAAAAAAGAAACAAACCCCCTAAATATTCACCTTTTGGGAATTTTGACATCTATAGAATTAATACAGGAGCATGGTAATTCCATTTAATTTAGATCATCTGTGAAGCTGTTATATTTATTTACAATCTCAATATTACTGAAGTTTCAGGTATTTTACAGATTTTTAAAAAATTTGAATCTCTTTTTTTCTTCCATTACGTGTTTTAACTGATTATAATCTATTGTTGGTATATGGGAAAGGTATTGAGATATATATATACACACACATATAAAATAAATATATATTATTTTGTATTTAGCCCTTTTACTGACCCTCTTACTTGTTTTTCAGTTAACTTGCTTGATTTCCTTTGTGAATAGTTATATCATCCAATAATGACACTTCTTAAGCTTTAATATTTTCCAATGTTTATACCTTGTATTTTTTTCCTTATCACATTGGCTAAAACTTCTATAATAAGGTTGAATGATTGTAGTATTAATATATTAACCTCTGTCTGGTTCCTAACTTTAATGAAATTCTCTAGTATAGCACCTTTAATTATGTTTATGTTGATTACTCAAGAAACAAAACAAAACAACTCTGTTGTATTAAAGAGATGGGTACTTCCAGGTTTTTTTTTTTTAAATAATTACCCAACAACATGCAAAACCTTTTTAGCATCTGAAGAGAAGAATCTTAATCTCTTCCCTGCCCCCAACATTAATGTAATGAATGACAGTAGTTTTGCTAATAGTGAACCATCCTTTCATTTTTGGAATAAACTATACATAAGTGGTATATTCCATTAATATACTGTTGTAGTTGTTTTATGTGTATTTATTTTAGATTTTTGCATTTATGTTTAGTGTAGCAAGATAGAATAACTGAATGTGAATAAGCTCTATAAAGTTCTGGGAGAAATGTCTTAACCTTTATTTACCTACAGGATAGAAATAGCATTTCCTTTGTAGGATTGAGGGAATTATGAAGTTGGTATTTTGAACTCTACAAAGCAACCTAAACATTCAGAGTTATATAAATATTAGAACCATTAAAATGTCATTTCACAGAATTTGATTAAGATATTCAGGTTTATATGTAGTAAACTAGTGATAGTATGTTATGGTCTCTATATTTGTTTTCAGAGAAGGTGTTTTTGAAAAGTATCATTCTTAAATTCCATCACTGTACTTTAATCTTGTATGTTTTGGGAAGTTATCAGATTCCTGTTCTCATGTAAGTTGTTTTCTTTAATGTTTTCCAGCGGCGAGTAGAGCAGCCCCTCTATGGTTTAGATGGCAGCGCTGCAAAGGAAGTGTCGGAGGAACAGTCTGCTCTGCCCACCCTGATGTCAGTGATGCTAGCAAAGCCTCGGCTTGACACGGAACAGCTGGCGCAGAGGGGAGCTGGCCTCTGCTTCACTTTTGTCTCAGTGAGTACTAAGGCTAAGTTTATGTAGATTCTTGTTGCCCTGGATGAAATTGGATTGATTATTTTGGTAGAGAGCAAAATATTGGTGACATTTTTAACTGTTACTTCTAAAGATAGTACACTTTTCCTGCTTTCCTCCTTGATTCAAGCTACCAAGAAAGACTGCTCAGTTAAAAGTCTGAGTCTATTCTGTGAAGGAAAATACAATCTTAGGTTGACAAAGAAGTAAAAAAAAAAATGTAAATTACATTCCTTTACAACCAAACTACTTGTATAATTAAAAATTCCAAATTCCAGCTACTACTTATTTAAAGTACTATTCAAGTTGGTAAGATAGGAGCATGCCCCTAGGCACTTGTGCCAGTCATTTCTCCTTCTGTGGTATGGGGGTGCTTATTTTTTCTCATGCTTTCAGAGGGTTGGTAGTTACTTTTTTCTATTTGACTGTTTATTTCTTTCAGTTTGCTTTTTTCTCCTTGAAAAATAAGACTTTAAGAATTACGAAAGTTTGACCCCACGTGCCAAACTCTAAAGCAGTTTGACTTAAAGGTTATTATTTCCTTGGTTTCTGTGTCCTTCGTACCTATTTGTTGCCAAGGATGTCATGAAGCAAGAGACAGCCATTGCCCTAGTAGCCTTCCATTTTAGGGATATATTTCAGATCTAAAGCTACCATTGACCCAAATCTCTTTTGTCTCCTACTAGTTCATTTTCTCCAGCTGTAGCCCAGACTTTTTTGCTCTGTGGATTCTGAGTCTCTTACTTCCATGTAACTATGTTCAAAACAGTCATAAAAATGGAAGCTTTCTTAAGAAAAGTTAATAAAAATATTAATTAGATAGGGAACCGTTATGTTTTATTAGGAGTACTTATATAGTTATTTTTATCTTCAGGAAGAGGTAATAAAAATCAGAATTTTTTAAAGATTTATTTTAAAAATCAGCATTTTTTAAAGATTTATTTTATTTATGCATGTAAGAACTGCGGTGTAGGCCAGAGGTGTGGGGTGTGAGAGAATTCACCAGAGATAGAGTGGGAAACAACAGGCAGATCTACTGAAATACACCACTAGGGGGAGCAGCAGGTGAGACAGGAGAGGTCTGCTGCACCATGTGGGTCTGCTCCCTGGCGGAAGATTGAATTCAGGCCACAGTGGCTGCTGATAGCTTTATAGTGCTAAGACTTGACCCCCTGTGCCACCAGGGAGGCCCCCCAAATCAGAATTTCTTAATGATCAAAGGAATGGAGAAACTTGATCAATAAAAAGTGGATGGGGGCCTCCCTGGTGGCGCAGTGGGTTAAGCAACGCACTATGAAGCAGACCGCAGTCACTGCAGCATGAGTTCGATCCCTGCTGCCGGCCAGGGAGGGGACCCACATGGCGCAGCAGACCTCTCCTGCTGTGCCYGCTGCTCCCCTCAGCAGTGTGTTTCAGTCAGTCTGCCTGTTCTGTTCTCGGCTCTGTCTCTGGTGAATCCTCTCACCTCCCTGGACTCTGGCCTGTACCCCAGCTCTTGTATGCATAAATAAATAAATATTAAAAAAAAAAAAAGTGGATGGGCCAAGTGGCAGCATGATTTAATGTGTCTGAGAATGCAGCAGTTCTGTATTGTTTTATCTGCCTGCTTGCCTGTCTTTTTATTTCATTGTATGCTTACAATTCACTGATATTTGTCAAGTCTTTGTCTTAAATCTAGATTTTCAGGTTTTAGATCTTAGTTTTTTAATTTCCCAAGCAAATACCTTAGATAATGAGGGGTTTACAGTCTTTTTTAATTCCTTTTATTACCTTAAAAAAACTTAACCTCCTTTTCACTTGAAGGGAGTTCCCATTGTTCATTCCAGAGGCATTTATATGACAGACTTATTGCTAGATAGGATTTTGATCAGTAGAAACTTATTCCCCTAAACTAAAACCTTCCAAAGGGTATGGATTTGCAAATATGCAGTCGGTACATATGAAGGATGACCACCTGCTCAGTTCTATCAGCTACTATACTCAGACTGTCAGAGGAGTTGCAGATAGAACCAGATAGTTCTCATGTTGAAGAGAGATGGCAGAGCAGATAAAAAAATGATCATGTCTGAAGAAGGAACATGGAAATAGTATAAAAACCAAATAAATGCTTTAGTACAGTTCCATTTCTCTTCGCTTCTCTGCAGTCCTAGTGAATAGATGAGCTTAGTAATATAAAGAAGGATAAAAACAAGAGTCAACATTAATATATAGTGAATGTGTGAATCAGCTGATAAAGGCAAGCAGTTTCTTTAAGAACTAGACCATGAGCTCTTCTCTTTTATTCTTCAATTCTGAATCCAGTAGTAAATCTTACTGATTTTATACGTAAAATTCTAACATTTCTAACCCCCTTTACTACTACCACTCAAATTGTCTCCTACTTATTATAGCTGGGCTATACTAACTGGGCTCTGCTTTTGTCTTTGTTTCCTTATAATCTGTTATAAACAAATCAGAGTGATCCTATTGAAACCTGCTCAGAAGTGCTTAAGATAGCACAGAAGGCCCCCCCTGGTCTATTTGTCTCTTTTCCTCCACCATGACATCTCTTCTGTCTCCTTTGCTCACCAGTTTCCCCCCCACACTATCCTGTTTCCTTTAATATTACTTGCAGGATTTTGGTTATTGCCTTTACCTTAAAATTCTTTCTCCAGGTAATAGCCTGCCTCACTTCTCAGTTCTCTCTGATCTCTCTTAAATTTAGTGTAAATGAGGTACCCTACCTTGTCTCCACTGTTAAAATAGCAACTCCTCCTTGCTCATGTCATACACATAATCTAACTCCTGTACCCCACTTTATTTTTCTTGTAAGTCATCACCAAACTGACCTGCTATGATTTACTTCTTTGTCTAACTCCCTTTCCTTTCTGCTTCCCCTTCTCTACTCTCCACCTTCTCCCACAAGCTTAAATCAGGTCAAGGATACTGCTTTTTTCTCTTTTGTATTTCTTTTTTTTTTTTTTAAGATTTATTTATTTATGCATACAAACACTGGGATACAGGCCAGAGGTGCAGGAGGTGAGAAAATCCACCAGAACAGGCAGATCCAGATGGACTGAAATGCACTGCTGAGGGGAGCAGCAGGCGGGGCAGGAGAGGTCTACCTGCGCCATATGGGTCACCTCCCCAGCTGGCAGCAGGGATCGAACTCGTGCTGCAGTGGTAATGGTTTGTTTTATAGTGCGTTGCTTAACCCACTGCGCCACCAGAGAGGGCCCCTCTTTTGTATTTCTGTGCCAGAGCAGTATCTGCTCTAATAGCTTCTCAGTGTATGTTGCATGAATTAATAAACTATCTGTTATGTATTAACTAGTTGAATAATAGTACATATATAAAATGAAATGCTATATAGTTGACAAAAGTGAGATTTTTATATATATGTATATTCTAACAATGAAAGATTTATAAATGTGTTAAATAAAAAGTCAGATTATTACTTAGCTTCAGACAAGATCTTTTTATTCTCCAGAAGAGATGACTATATTTCATAATTACTACATATTCCTTTCTCATCTTTTAATTTTTAAGTTCCTGTTACATTATGTGTGTCATATTTAGTTATTTTGGCTAAAATTTAATCTTTCCTACTTTATATATTATTCTAAGACTTGAAGGAGCATTTTCAATATTATATTTGTTTCATTATTTGATACTGTGAAACCCAGTGAATTTTATTGGACTCACTGAGAAGAGATCAGTCTGGTCATTGAATTAGTTTTGATTGAATAGACAGTTCTGGTTGCTGAAGCCTACTAGATCTTTTTCTCTTTTTTTTAAATGCCAGGTCTATTACTTTAAAAGCTGTATTTTAGTTTGTAAAGCTTGATTTTTGTAATTTTTTTAAATGCTGAAATATTTTAAAATACATTTCAGAAATCTTGATCTCCTGCTTCTAAAATAACAGGCATTTCCTAGAAGATAGTAACATTTCTGGGCTTCCCTGGTGGTGCATGGGGTTAAGCACCGCACCATGAAGCATCTGCAGCACAAGTTTGATCCCTGTCCAGGGAGGTGACGCACATAGCATAGCAAACCTCCCCTGCCTTGCCCACTGCTCCATTAAGCAATGTATTTCAGTCAATCTGCCTGTTCTGTTCCCTCTGTCTCTGGTGAATCCTCTCATCCTCCCTCCCCACACCTCTGGCTTATACCCCAGTTCTTGTATAAAAAAATAAATCTTCAAAAAAAAAAAAGTAGCATTTCCTAGATAGCTAAATTAATATCACACTTTTATTAGTGTCCATTCTTTTGTAAAATAGAACATTGCTCTCATTTCAGGGTACACCAACATATAGTTCTACTGGAAAGGCAGGTTAAATGCTTGTTTCTTTCCTTTTAATTACCAATTTTGATTTTTAAAATTAAATTGTTTAAATAATTAGTAATTGTATCAAATGGTGGCAAATAGCTTTCCTTATTTTATTATCATTGTGGCCTCATGAATTTTCATGGGTCTCTTGGGTAAATGTAATCATTTTTTTTTTTGGTATTCATTTGGTCAAAGTCTTATTAATCATGTTGTCACTTGACGGCCTTTTGGACTTTATTAATAATGCTACTGTGAACATTCATGTATATGTCTTTGTGTAGGTGTAGGTTTCATTTATTTTGGGTATATACTGAGGAGTGGAATTGCTGGTCATATGGTTAACTCTTGAGGCCCTGCCAAACTGTTTTGCAAAGAACTTGTACCCTTTTATGAGCACGACAGCAGCATGAAAGTTCTCCAGTTCTCAGCAGCACTGTTGTTGTCATTTTGATCATAGCCATCCTAGTGGGTGTGAAGTGAAATCTCATTGTGGTCACTCAAAATGATTTGCATTTCCTGGATAACTAATGATATTGAACTTACTTTAAAAATTTGTTTATGTCAAAAAATGTGTTTATGTTCATTTGTGTATCTGTAGAAATGTCTGTACACATCCTTTGCCCATTTTTAAATTTGGTTGTCTTTTTATTATTGAGTTATGAGGATTCTATGTAGTTTTTGTACATTAGGCTCTTATCAAATATTTGCAGATGTTTTCTCCTGTGGATTGTTGTTTTATTTTATCTGATGGTAACCTTTGAAGCATGAAAGGTTTTATTTTGGAAAAGTAAAATTTATTTTTTCTTTCGTTACTTATGCTTTTGGTATTATAGCTGAGAAAGATTTAACCTAAGGACATGAAAACCTAATGCTATATTTTCTTTCTTTTAAACATTATTTATTTATGCATACAAGAGCTGGGGTACAGGCCAGTTGTGGGAGGTGAGTGGATTCACCAGAGACAGAGCAGGGAGCAGAACAGGCAGATCAACTGAAATACACTGCTGAGGAGAGCTATAGTGTGACAGGAGAGGTCTGCTGCACCATGTGGGTCCCCTCCCTTGCTGGATATCAAACTCATGGGCATTGGTTGTGGAAGCCCCACAGTGTGGTGCTCAACCCCTTGTGCCACCAGGGAGGTCCTGTTTTCATTTTCATGAGAATTTACTACCTCCTAAACTGTGTCCTGCTTGCTCAGTTAACTTTTTGGATTTTATTTCTTATTATCACGGAGCTATTTATACATGTACTTCTACAGAAAGCTTTAATTTGGAAACATCCCACTGAATCACATTCTAGCACCCTTATTTGCTAGTGGAAAACTTAGAAATGAGTGCATAAGCAAAAGCTTTTTAGCGAAGTTCCTTACCAAAGTCTAGTTTATCTTATCGAAAATCTATTCATGTGATTATATTGGCTCTTATAAATACAGTTCATATTATCATGTTCACTTAAAAGAAGATTGTAGGAACAGTCTAATGGTGACTGGAAACATTTTTCATTATTTAGACTCTATTCCTGGCTCTAATCTCTAATGCCTCTAACAGGCCATGACATTGTTAAACCTTTGAGATGGCTCCTCAGTTGTGGCTTACCTTGAACCTCGGTATCAATCTTGTCTTCTCACATAGCATTCTTGTGTCCCTCACCTGCATCATCTTGCTGACTACATATTTCCTTCAAATCTTAACCCTGATACTACTTCTTGAAGAGTCATCTTGACTCTTCAGATTATGTACCATCTCATACTCACAGTTTTTACCCTAATTGTAACTTTGCATTTATTATATGGTTATTTGTTTCTTTCAACAAATATTTGTTGAATAATCTTTATTTCTTCTTGGATTGTAAGCTTCCTTAAGCAGAGTAATGACTGCATCTGAGGTTTTGTTTCTGTTTTTCTTAGCTGTCGTGTCTCTAGCACCTAAAACAGTACTGTAATAGGGAGTACTCTGAGTGGTTGTTGAATGTCTATAGTAAGGTGAAGATAATAATTCTACTTACATTGCAAAGCTGTTGAACACTTTCAGTGGGATTATGTGTCTGAATTGCTCAGCTGATACATAGTGGCTAGGCCATATAATACCTGAAACCACAATTTACTCTGGTCACTGAGAGCAGTTATTATGGATGCAGATAACCTCAATTTTGGTCCTCTCTTGCTAGTTCTTTGACCCCAAATATATATGCTTAATAATTCTGATTTGCATTTTCATTACTTATAAATGGAAGTAATAATTACCTTATTGATTTATAAGGATTATATGTGATCATGATGATGAAGCATTTAGTTGTAATTGCTCAATAGATAGTGGTGATACCATTGTTAATATTAATGAATAAGGGAAATAAAAGAAATATAAGAAGTATTTCAGAAAACAATTCTCATGTAAGAATAATGTATCCTCTGATGCAAAGTAGCTATTTCCATTAGCTCTGAATCCTAAGAGTATTCAACATTTTCTGCTTATATCTGTGATGGCTTGTACTGTGTTAGCTGTATTCTTGTTTTTTGTTTTTTAAAGATTTTATTTATTCATGCATACAAGAGCTAGGGGTACAGGCCAGAGTTGCGGGAGGTGAGAAGATTCACCAGAGACAGAGTGGGGAACAGAACAGGCAGATCTACTGAAATACACTGCTGAGGAAAGCAGTGGGCAAGACAGGAGAGGTCTGCTGCGCTTTGTGGGTCAGCTCCCTGGCTGGGGATTGAACTTGTGCTGCAGTGGCTGCTGATAGCTTTATAGTGCTGAGACTTAACCCCTTTGTGTCACCAGGGAAGACCTAATACTTAAATTGTTTATAGGAACATTATCCAAACCACCATGTCTAGCCCTTCTCATTTAAATTGTTTCACTTTTGTCTTGGCTATATGGCCCTGACTTCTGACTTTAATAAGAAAGGATTTGTCTTACATAGTCAATCATTTACATTCATACAAATATGTGGAGAGAGAATTTCCTTGTGATTGATGGCGTACCTTTATTATAGGCTCAGCAAAACAGTCCCTCTTCTACAGGATCTGGCAATACAGAGCATTCCTGCAGCTCCCAAAAACAGATCTCCATCCAGCACAGACAGACGCAGGTGAGTAGATGATAAACAGAGGAGGAAAAGATCTGCTTAGGAGTTAATACTAACCCCATGTAAAATCTGAGTACTCTTCAGTGTTCCCTTTACATCTCTGACTTTACCTCATTACTTGTGTCTGTTATGTTCAGAACTCGCATTGTATATATTTAAAGTCTTTTGGAGGGGCTTTAACCTTTTCTAGGTTAAATATACCTACCTGGTATAGAATAGCAGAAATGCTTATACTGTAGGATGGTGCTAAGAAACAATACTTGTTTTTGAAGACCTCTAGGTCTGGATTTCAAATTCAGGCTCCATTGTACATTTATCTTTTTGGGTCTTAGTTTTCTTAATTACAAATGATTTGTATAATGTGGTTGATTCTGATCATCTCAGACAATGTATACAAAATGCTTATTAGGGTGGTACATAGGCTTCATGAATGCTAATTCCCTACTTTATGGAAGTAGTTATTTTATTCCTTGTGTCTGCTTAATTTCACAAAATGTAGCCAATTTTTTTTTTCTAAAATGTGACATACTGGCATTATTCTTCCTTGAACAACTTCAAAAAATCTTTAATTTAGTGAATGTTGTGAATATTCAAAAATAATATCTGAGATAGTAGATACAAGCTCCATTTTAGGCTAATAATATTATACTGGATTTCCTTGAAAACTCTTGGTACTGGCTGCCTTCAAGATAGGATGCTTTCTTAAATTTCAAGAACTATCTGACCCTCAGGAGCTTATTTTAATTTTATTTGAATTACCAAGTTTGTATTTGAGCATTCAGGTAACTACCTTTTCCCTTTTGATTGCTCTTTGTTTCCACTAGGTGGCATGTTTGTTCTTTAGACACTGGAGTGATGTCTCTGAAATCCTTTTCTATTCAAAGCTAGTTCATTTCTAGTGTGATATGTTTCGGTATTGTTCAATGTACCGTAGTTTGAAGATTCATGTATTTGATTCCAGAGTTAACATGTTTTTGAAATGTGCAGATATATCAGACTGTGACTTAAAGAATGGGATGAAAAAGCATATTTAATTTCTAGAGCTGTCTGATTCCAGGCTATTTGTGTTAGTAGTTTACTTCTCTTTTCCCTAGAAAAATGATTAAAATGTGATGAAATATGATATTAATTAATATGCGATTAATCCTAAATTTATTTTGTCTTTTATCTTAATAGTCCGACCTCACAATAGAAAAAATATCTGCACTAGAAAACAGTAAGAATTCTGACTTAGAGAAGAAAGAGGGAAGAATAGATGATTTGTTAAGAGTAAGTATTAAAATGTGGTAAGAAGGTTGACAACAAGCACTAACTGATGTTAGGTATAATTGGATTATGTGTATTTTCATAGAGATGATCATTATAGCATAAAAGATGTTTGGGTATTTTCATTTAATCTGAGAAACTCTGTTTAGGAACTAGAATCATTGTTTTTTTTTTTCCACATTATCTGTAAGCTGGAAATTTTACAGAATTTTAATATGTAAATATGTCCTACAGAAATAGATAATGTGGAGTATTACATTTCATCTGAAACTATGGGAATAAACAGTGTTGTTTCCCCATCCCAGAGAAGTTATTTTAATGTTTTTGAATTTTTAAAACTATTTCACAAAGACTTTTAGTTCTGGTTTTGTATTTCTGTAATATAACATTCATGTAAGTTTTTTATGCTTATAAGAGAAAATTTTAAAAAGCTAATCAGGAGTTTAAAAACTTTTTATTTTTTATTTTAATTTTTCTCTAGCAAAAGAGGGATTTATGGTCTCAGTATAACTGTGATGAGAGTGGCTTCAGGCACTCTTGGAACCAGGGCTCATAGAATATCTTTAAGCTTCTAGCTTTTTTGGTTATCACTCTACTTTCTATTGTGTGGGATTTGTTTCCCTGCAGGTTCTTCTCACATACTGGCTGGGGTGGCTACCAGCAATTATGGGCTGACATTTCACAACTTAGTAGAGGGGCAGCTTTTTATGGTGCTCATCTGGCTGCCGACTGTAATTGTAATTGTCCTCTTGTACTGGCCTGGCACTACTTACTTTCCAGGAATGCTGGTAGCACCTCACACATCTGGAGAGCACTTAGGGGACAGCCAGTACCCATTCTGCGCCCATATTGTGATATCCTAGTTGCCATATCATGATATTTTAAAAATATATTTTGGATGTACAATTTGGCATGTCTAATCAGTTCTTTAAAAAAAAATTCAGAATGCTTATTGCTTTCTTATAGAAGTAACACATACTTTTATAATAAATTTAGAGAAGTTAGAAGATAAGACACCTGTAATTCTATTAACTGAGTTAAAACTGTTTTCTCAGGAATTTTTTTTAATCAAATATTTATTTATGCATACAAGAACTGGGGTACAGGCCAGAGGTCTGTAGGGATGTGTGAGAGGATTCACCAGAGACTGAGTGGGGAGCAGAACAGGCAGATAGACTGAAATACACTGCTGAGGGGAGCAGTGGGTGAGGCAGGGGAGGTCTGCTGCTCCATGTGGGTCACCTCCCTGGCCAGGGATCCAACCCATGCTGCAATGGCTGCAGATAGCTTCATAGTGCTGTGCCTTAACCCCATGTGCCACCAGGGAGGCCCCTTTCAGGAATTTTTGAGCTATTTATGTGTACATATATGTGTGTATACAAACTATTATTGATTTATAAATATAACTAGCATTTTAATCTTCAGTGATTTAGAAAGTGTAGATTTTGGTATTTATTTGTACTAACGTAGTTGTTTTCAAACTGATTCTGTGGAACCCTGAACTTTCTGTAGAGGAAATCCAGGGTTCCCATGACATGCAGGTGGGAATCTACAGCCTTGTTTTTATCTTTTTTTCGTGTTGGATAAGGCTTTGTTTGATTAAAGGTTCTATTTAATAATACATGTAGAAAAATTCACAGTATTTGTGGTTAATTTTCCTCTAAAATTTTTTGCCTGCGTTTTTGTAATTGTCAGAATATGTAATAAAATAGTAGTTTTGAATCCTGCTTATGTAAAACCTAGAATTTAGTACATATCTCTTTCTTTTGAAATGAACATAACCTCAAATTTTATTGTCTTCTTAATAAACATAAGATGAAACCTAGAGCTGGGCATTTGGCCCTCTTTCTTCTATCTCCTCCCAGCTTAAGCTGCTTGCGTCTCTGAATTGCCAGCAATCCTTAGATCTGCAGGTGGGCTCAGTGCATTCAAGTTTCAGCATAATCTTCTTTGTAGTTTTAGGCTTTTCCCAGATGTTGGTTAGTCTGCCCACCATAACCACTCTGCTTCCTGTCGTAATGCTGCTTTCCTGGGCATACAAAGAGTTTTTCCTTGCTCTTCTTATACCAGGTCACTCATGGGTCTGATACTTGCCAGGCTTCTTATAGAAAGGCTGGCAGTTTCAGGAATCGTCACCATGCTTGTGAGAGCACTTTGGACAGGGAAAGCTTCAGTGTTCATGCATACCATCAGCCTGAGCTTATAAGTAAAATCTGATTTTTGAGATTATTGTTAAGTTACTATTTCTGATACTTTATAGGAGGATCATTCTTACACTTGCAGACAGTTTTATGATAAAGCTTACTATTTACTGGTTCCAAAGCTAATTGACAGGTTTTTTAGTCACATTTTTTGCTCTTTTCTCTTGACTAGAGCACATTTTAAGTAATTTTTCAAAAATACTCATTTATTTACACATAGAAGAACTGGGATATAGGCCAGAGGTGCAGGGGGTGAGGGGATTTACCAGAGACAGAGTGAGGAGCAGAACAGGGAGATCTGCTAAAATACACTGCTGAGGGAGGTAGCGGGTGAGACAGGGGATGTCTTCTGCACCATTTGGATTAGCGCCCTGGCCAGAGATTGAACTCATGCTGCGGTGGCTGGTAATAGATTGATAGTGTGGAGACTTTAACCCCTGTGCCACCAGGGAGTACCATAGTAATTATTTTTTAAGAAGTACAGATCCTTGTTAAATTTTCTAAGCCATTGTAGAGCTTGAGTAATCCTTCTCATTTAAAAGATAGCACTGCGTGTGTAAGATTTTTGTGTTAAGTGGAATTTATTCCAGGGATACAAGAATGGTTAACCATATGCAAACCAATTAATGTAATTTGCCACATCAACAAAAGGAAAGATAAAAGTTATAAAATCATATCAATTAGATACAAAGCATTTGATAGGATTCAACATCCAGTTATAAGAACTCTCAGTAAAATGGGGATAGAAGGAACAGGCCTCAATAAGATTGGCCAAGATTGGGTACAAAATAAAGATGTCCACTTAGACAACATTAATATTCAACATGGTATTGGAAGTTCTAGCTAGAGCACTTGGGCAAGAAAAAGATATAAAAGGAATCCAGATTGGAAAGGTGGAAGTGAACTACCACTGTTGGCAGACAGCATGATAATATGCATAAAAAATCCTAAAGACACTACTAAAAAGCTGTTAGAAACAATAAACAGGTACAGTGAAGTGGTCAGCTACAAAACCAATACACGAAGATCTGTTGTCCTGTACAAAAGTAACACATTAGAAGATAAAGACATCAAGAAAACAGTCCCATTTATAATCATATTAAAAAGAAATAAATATTTAGGAATAAACTTAACAAAGGAGGTGAAAAAACTGTATAGTGAAAACTATTAAGACAATGTTACAGGAAACAGAAGACAGAGGGCCTCCCTGTTGGTGAAAGGAGTTAAGTTGCAGCACTATGAAGCTATCTGCAGCATTGAACTGCAGCATGAGTTCAGTCCCTGGCAGCGAGGTGATCCACGTGGTGCAGCAGATCTCTCCTGTCTTGTCTGCTGCTCCCTTCAGCAATGTCCCTCAATAGATATGCCTGCTCTGCTTCCCACTCTGTCTTTGGTGCATCCTCTCATCCCCTTTCCCCACACACACCTCTGGCCTGCACCCCAGCTCTTGTATACATAACTAAGTAAATAGAAGACACAATGAAATGTAAAGATAGTTCATGCTCAGGATTGGAAGAGTTAACATAAAGGGCATCTTACCCAAAGCAGTATACAGAGTCAATGGAATTCCTATCAAAAGTACAATGTATTCTCCAAGAAAATAGAATAGACATTGCTGAAATTTGTTTGCATCCACAAAAGACCCTGAAATGGCTAAAGCAATCATGACAAAAAAGAAGACATGTATTTCCAGACTTCAAACTATGCTACAAAGCTATAGTGATCAAAACAGTGTGGTATTGGAATAAAATAGACACACAGATTAATGAAACATCACCGAGCGCTCAAGAAATGAGCCCACACTTACATGGACAGTTAATTTGTGACAAAGGAGCCGAAAGTCCCTTCAACACATGGCTTGGTAGAAATTGGACATAGCCGTATGCAAAAGAATGAAACTAGACCACTGTTTCACACCATCTACAAAAGTTAATTTAGAATGGATCTCAAAGACCTGAAACCATAAAAATACTGAAAAACACAGGTCAATGACTGCAGCATTGGCTTCAGAGATGTTTTTGGGAACTCGACTACAATAGCCAGGGAAATAAAAGCAACACAAAACAAATGGGACTATACAAAATGGGAAAGCCTTTGCACACTGAAAGAAATTCATTAAAATGAAAAGATCTACTGAATGGAAGTGTTACTGGGGCTAGATAGTCTGTCCAACAAGGGGTTAAAGTCCAGAATATAGGAAGAGCTCACAAACATCAACAAAAAACAAACCCTGTTAAAATATTTTTTAAAATGACCTGATTAAAAAATGGGCAAAGCATCTAAGTAGACACTTCTTCAAAGATGTACAGTTGGCCAACTGGCACATAAAAAGATGCCCCTTGGTTCTTCTTAGAGAAATGCAGACCAAAACAACAGTGAGACATTACCTTACATCTGCAAGAATAGCTAATGCCCAAAAGACAAGAAACAAGAGTTGGAGAAGGTGTGAAGCGAAGGGAACCATGTACATGTCCTGTTGGTGGGAATGTAAATTGGTGCAGTCATCATGGAAAGCAATATGGAGAGTCCTTAAAAAACTAAAAATAGAAATTCCATTTGTCCAGTTATCCTACTTCTGGTTATCTACCAGAAAACAATACAAAACCCTGTAATTTGAAGGGATTTATGCAGCACTATTTACAGTAGCTGAACTATGGAAAACAACCTAAGTGCCCAAAGACAGATGAGTGGATTAAATGGTGTGTGTGTTTGTATGTAAACATACGGATTACTACTCTGCTGTAAAAAGAGATGAAATCTTGTCATTTATGATAGCATAAATGAACTAGGGGTATTATATTAAGTGAAATAAGTCAGAAAGGAGAAAGATAAATAACAGATGACTTCATGTATGTGGAATATAAAGAAATAAAGGAACAGACAAAACCAAATCAAACAGACCTTGAAATCTGACTGTAGAACTGAGGCTACAGAGAGGGAAGGAGGTGATGACGAGCAAAAGAAGAAGGGGACCTAATGGATTATTGGTACTTTGGTGGTAACCACGGTGTGGTGACATATTTCGGAATATGTTGTGAACTTATACCCCTATATACAACACACAACCTTGTAAACCAACATTACTTCAATAAAAAAATAATAAAAAAACCCAAAACTGCTATTTGTGTCATACTGGTTTCTCTCTTCTCGTCTCCCTGATATTACACCAAACACACACAAACGCACACCACTTTTAAATTTTTCTGGCATTTAATGTTTCTGAGAGGACTGTGACCAATGGAACATATATATTTTTTCATGATAACCATAGGTTTTCCTGCCTCACCGCCCCTCACATCCCTACTTTATTATATTTAAAAATTTTCCAGTGTACATCTGTTTATGGGCCTCTTTATACTTAAGATGTGTGCTCATACTTAAATATTGTAATTTTACATTTTCTACTGGGTTCTCCCTTGGTTTCTAGTGTAGATTCCTGGTTGCTAGTCTTATTTCTGTCATGTTTTGTTTAATGATTTTACCTTTTTTCTGAATCTCATTAAATGTTAATTTTGTCTTTCACATATTTTCTGTTATTTACTGCAGCTCATGTAAAATTTTATCCTATTACTGACTTTTTTTTAATTTACTCGCTTTTTCTCCTTTAACTCTTTTTTGCACTTAGGGTGTACAGTATCAGCATTCTGAAATTTTCTTTTGATTTCTGTAGGGAAATCATTTGCATTGTTTTCACGCTAATGTCCTGTTTTCTTAGAAACATTTCCCCCCTATGTGTTTATTTCCTTTTCTCCCTTTTTGAATGGGGAGAACATGTTTATACTCAGTACTTGTCTTTCATCGTTCATTGTTAGCATATATACTTGCTTTTTGATTAACTTGGGTTCTGGTTGAATTTTTAAGATTTATAACTAGATAAATTATGGGTTTAAAGAGCTTCTAGCCCAGTTCCAGTACTTTTGTCCAGGGTACATCTGGAACTTTGGATCAGCTCATTTTCCTTCATCACTCTTTAAGATTGAGATGATAGAGTTTATGAAAAACTTGAATCCCAACTTAGCATTCATTTGGAGTGTAAAAAAATCAGTGTTTTCATTTGCGTAGGAGCAGTATACTCCTTTAATTTACTACCACCAGACAGTTGTAGTTTTTCTGAAGGTTGTAGTTTTTCTTTGGATATAGCGTGATATAGAGGGAATAGAAATGTTAAAATGTAAGAAACAGAGAGAAAGGCGACTTATTTTTTCAAGTTGTTTAGAATTTGTGTTTTTGATCTGGAAAGACAATGGGAGAAAGACCATCATCAGTCTTTACTATGGGTCATTCACTGAGTTTTTCCATTTTAGTGAGGTGATAGGTAAGGCTGTGTTAGGACCTGCTAGCCAGGTGATACTTTAAACATGAGTAAAACGTTAGTTTTAGAAATTACAAAAAAATTGGCATTCTTAAAATTTTAAATTTCCAGAGATTAATTGATTCCATACATTTGATTACAGATTTTAAGGAATGCTCATCTTGCTAAAATAGAATTTCATATAAGCCTTATATAATCTTTGACTACGGATTATTTAGTATGAATTAGACAATCATGTTTACTCTTGTACTTTGCCTTTGATAATGAGGTCTGGAGAACTCTAAGAAAAACTAATAGGGATAATTCCACTGAGGAATTTAGAGGTGGAAACTGAGGTTTGGGGTTATGAGTGGGCTCTAAGATCTTCCAGCTGTGCATTTTATTGTTTCAGAAACACTTATTATTTAATTGGGAGATACCAGATTTTTTAAATCATTTTTTTCAAGTTATTATAAAGTAGCATGTTTGCCAAGAGTGTAGAGCTCTTTTGTTTAACATAAGAATAAACTCAGGACTTAGAATTTATTCTAAGCCGGGTGCAGTGGCGCACGCCTGTAATCCCCGCTACTTGGGAGGCTGAGGCATGGAGGATCGCTTGGTCGGTAGTTCTGGGCCACAGTGCGCTGCACCTATGTGGTGTCCGCACATTTCAGTACCAGAGTGGTGACCTCTCTCCGGGGCCAGGGGTACCACTGATATGTTTGAAAGCCTACGGGGGGAGGCGTTTGAAACAGGCGGGCCCAGCCTGCAACGTTGGGAGCACAGAAGGCTCCTCATCCTGACTGCCGTCTAGTGAGACCCAGTAAAAAAAAAAGAAGAAATCAATGTGGACATTGGCTAATGGTTCTCCTTTTTTGTTATTGTAGGACTTTTTTCTGACTACATCTAAATTAACTGTATATACATTCTGGCCTTCTTAAACCAGGACCTTGAATTCAGCTTGTTTTTTAGTTCTGTCTTAGGCAGTCATAGGTGTGCTCAGCTTCTTTGGTAGGAATGCTTATATAATTTCATGTCTCTTTTTCTTTGGAAACAAGAATAGAAAAAGAAAAAATTGAAAACAAAGAACATTATGTGGTTTTAAAGAAAATTCTTTAATGATTCTTTAAGTGCTTAATTACAGATTAAGCTGTTAATCTGTAAGTGCTTTGTCACTCTTTGTATTTTTAAACCTCATTGATGGCATTTTGTTTTACTTTTTGGCAACTTAGGTATGTGTGATGTACTAGATTTAGGTTTTGAGAGGAGTAAAATATAATAGAAAAACATACCTACTTCTACCATACCAAGTCAAGTCTATACAAGTCAAGAATATGTTAGTAAATAGATGTTAAGAGAGGATAAAAGAATGAAATAACCTTTAGGAAAAAGTGCAAGACAAAGTTACACTTACCTCTTTGAGGTAAGTTATTTTTAGCTCTTTGAACCTTAATTTTGCCTTTAAAACATGCTTTTTATATTCTATAAAATCTGCTTTTATGTTAATATATCTCTTGAGCTAATTTTAAAAAATTATTTTTATTAAAGGCCAACTGTGATTTGAGAAGGCAGATTGATGAACAGCAGAAGATGCTAGAGAAATACAAAGAACGATTAAATCGTTGTGTGACAATGAGCAAGAAACTTCTTATAGAAAAGGTGAGAGATTAATGGGAGCATGGACTTTGTATCCCAAGATCTTAGTGTGTGTCCTTGTTGTGACTTCTTCTTGCTTGAAATGAAAGTACTTCAGGGTTGGACTTTTTATTTTAAATTTTTAAAAGATTTTTACTTTATTTATGCATACAAGAACTGGGGTCTAGACAAGAGGCAGAGGGTGAGAGGTTTCACCAGAGACAGAGCCGGGAGCAGAATAGGCAGATCAGCTGAAACACACTGCTGAGGGCAGCAGCAGGCAAGGAAGGAAAGGTCTGCTACACCATGTGGATTGAACTTGCACTGCAGTGGCCATGGAAGCGCCAGTGTGGCGCTCAACCCATTGTGCCACCAGGGAGGCCCAGGGTCAGGCTTTTTAGAAAAAGACTTCTTTATTATTTGACAATTTAGCGTTCTTCCTTGCATGGACACTGGACCAGGTATCCAAAGTGATAATTTGGGATGTTTTTTCTGATTGTGTTGCTTTGAATGTGATATTGATTGGACAGGAAAAAACTTGTCTTATTTGAGTTTATCTGGGGTATCACTCTTCCAAATTCTTACCAGTTCCTATTAGTTGAAGTGAGTATCCTATTACTCTTACAAAGATTTAGCAGTAGTTACATACCTATTTCAGAGATGGTATTCTGGGTAATTTACATATAGAATAATTGATAATTAAGTTCTTTGTACTTATAAAAATGTTGGAACATATATATGATTAATTTGCTTATCTCTTTTATAGTAATAGACTAATTACAACTTGTCTTTAAAAGTTATTAGTAACTATTTCTTAAAAGTTTATTCTTATTGTATCTCCAGTACTTATTACTTAGAAAATAGAAGCTTTGGACAAACTGGTGGTTACTTTTGCTAAATATTTGAAGTGCTGTTAAAAAGACAGATAACACTGGTAAAAGTGAGGTAGATAATTTTATTACTGTCAAAGACACTGAGGAGAACTTGCTTCATCTTTTAATTCATTAACCTTATAGAAAGGAAATCACATTTTTCCACTTTTATAACAGAAATATTAAACCACATGTTAAATACACAGAATTTAAAGTGTAAGGTGCTTCGTGAAGTGGATGTTGATCCAGCCTTGTGTACAATATTCAAGTGGTATAGTACAAAAAATAAGTATGATGCTGTCTCTGAGTTCTCATAGGAAAATAAAATTATTTTCTTTTGTCCTTTTTCCCTAAGTCAAAACAAGAGAAGATGGCATGTAGAGATAAGAGCATGCAAGACCGCTTGCGATTGGGCCACTTTACCACTGTTCGGCATGGGGCCTCTTTTACTGAACAGTGGACAGACGGTTATGCTTTCCAGAACCTTATTAAGTAAGTGAACTGTGATGATTAAATGGAGGGTTGAAAAGTTGGTTTTGAGTTTCAAGGATTTCTGTAATTATAGTCTTTAGAATTACTAGTAGTGGTAGTAATGTTTTCATACGGTTTTAAGTTACCACGTGTATTTAAAAATATAGGGAACAAAGGTTAGTCCTGTTAAAAATAACACAAGTAATCAGCAGTAAAAGACAAATTTTACATTAAAGCTTCAAAGAATGAGAATTGCTGAAGCTAGCTAAGGAAGAAATTCTAGGATTTTACTTGGTATCTTTTATAAAAGTAATGTAATGAATTCTTTTGAGGAGTTAGCTGCATCTATTCTGGGTTTACAGAAAAATGAAATGGACAAAGACCTAGGAAGAATTTGCTGAATTAGGAATAAAAAAATAGACTCCTAGAAGAATCTTACAGAACCTGTCCCTAAGGAGAACATTAACCAGTCATCATAGATAGCTACTTCTTTGATAACAAATCCTGACCAATAGGTTGGTGACCAGTTCCACTATCTGTGCCTGTCAGCAACCTGGGAGTCTTTAGTACCCCACTGCTTTATGGTAACTTGTTTGAAACACTTCAAGGAGGGAATTAATATTAAAGATCCTGAAACCACAGTTGTACACTAGTAGCTAGTATTAGTTCAGCAATTAAAAAATGTCTTCAGGTTGTAGTACAGTTTGGTATATCTTATTTATTTTGATTTGTTATGTCATTTTCATCTAAGACTGGGGCATACTGTATTTTAATCATGGATTTTCAGACTTTTGATCTGCAGATCATTTTGTGCCTTTCCTACCTTTTATTCTTCTTGAAATAACTTGTTGAGTATTACAGACTTTGGGAATAATTTTGAATAGTACTGAAACATAAATAACAAGTTTATGTCTGAAAGAAAAATACAGATAATGATGTTATTGACACTTTTTAAAACTAACCTCTGGATTACACATTAGTAATCATTGTGATACATTAACCTCTAGTGTAGTTTAGGTATGTTTTTGCTTCACAAAAATAACTTAAGTGTGTGTATTTTGGTGTGATAAGAGGTTGTCAAATTAAAGATAAGTCTTTGAGTTAGGCCAGGTGCCAGAGGCTCAGAGCGGCATCTACTGTGAGTTCTAAGCAGGGTGTCTGGCGATAGCACAAGTGTACCAGGGCACAGAAGCACACGGAGGAGGCATGAGAACCATTCCATAACACTAACCAGTACATGCAGGTTGCCCTAGGAGTAGCATAGCATCCATTTCCTTAGTATGGGATCAAAAGATAAGGCTGATTACTAGCCAAAGCCACTTAATGCTCAGACTGAGTTCCAGATGTGGTAGTGACTCCTACTAGCCTTTTTTTTTTTTTTTTTTTAAAGATTTATTTATTTATGCGTACAAGCACTGGGGTACAGGCCAGAGGTGTGGGGGGTGAGAGGATTCACCA
>JAGFMF010012271.1:2811364-2831870 GCA_019455555.1 Galemys pyrenaicus
GGTCCCCTCCCTGGCCGGCAGCAGGGATCGAACTCGTGCTGCAGTGGCTGCGGTTTGCTTCATAGTGTTGTTTAACCCACTGCGCCACCGGGGAGGCCCACTACTAGCCTTTTTGACAGTGGTTGCTCTTTAGATGGTACTCTTTAAATGTCTGAAGACTTTGACCCAAAAAGATAGTAGGTTTGTATAGAAATGTAAAATATAATTAATTTTAAGAAGTAATTACAGCTAACATCAAATTAACTTTCATTTCATATAAAGTCTTTTAGGCAATTGTTTTGAAATTCCTTTTGGCTATCATTTTGTTAGATAAAGTATTAGGCAGATCATTAATTCAGTAATTCCTTTATTTTGATTTTAAAATTGTCAAAGTTGTCAACTTTGGAAGTGTAAGGAATGACTGACAGCTATATTTGAAATTAATGAGTTGACCAAAAAAAATGATTGGAATGTTTTTTGGGGAGAGGATTTTCTTACTACTAATTCTAATTAAATTCAAAGTCTTTATACCTCATCTCTTTTCTGAGCTGTGGAAGCTGAGTGGGACATCCAGAGATAAATATCAGTTAATCTCTGTGTTCACTTTTGTTAGCTTAGATTTAGAGAAATGAACCCCAGAACACAGAGAATAGAATGCTAATGCAATAGAATCAACATGAAGTAGCCCCATAAGGAAGGAATGATACAAACTTCCCAAAGACCTGTTTCTAATCGGAATTGGCATCTGGGTAGATTTTTAAAAATGATTAGTTTTTGCTCATAGTGGCAGTATTCTTTTTATTCTAAAAGTAGCCTGATGCCCAGAGGCTATGGAAGTCTTATTACATGCAGTTAGAGTACCAAATGATGACTTTGCTATAGAACCATCAGAGCCAAGAATTGGGACTATCTAAATGAGATTTGAGCCAGAATTGTTCCTCCTAGGTGGATAGTATTTTTCATTATTTTAATTCATATAAAGAGTAGAATATCCATCTTTCTTGTTCGGTAGCTGTTTCTGGCTGACATCAATTAATCTAAAGTTTTGTGTTAATTCCTTTTCTCAGTTTTAATGCAGAAATTAAAATTCTTCAGTTGTAAAAGACTAGAATATGATATCTACAAAATGACAATTTTCTCTATATAAGAAACTCCATGGCACATAATTTGGTGGGTAAAGTAGCTCAATATTGGCAACAGTACTGGGTTTTTTATAGGAATAGCCAAACCTCAAGACATTTAAAAATTTAATCAGATAATTAAATGTAGTCTCAGAGTAGCCTAAAAACAGTCTTTTGTTAACAGTTTTTTCCTGGACTCTTTTTCAAGGGATCTTCCTTAATTCCTAGAAACAGAAGATTTATTGTCTAACAAGTCAAATCGTATCATATTATTAAATTTCCCTTTCCTAAAGCATGTTGAAAAAGTAGCTTATTGTATAGTACTAAGAAAGTACGTATGTTAACTAATGGTGTTATTTGGTGTACATTTTAAAAAGTTAAATAAGTCTCAAAACTTAGTCAATGGTAAGGCACTAACAATTACTAAGATTTTGTTTATGTTGAAGTGAACAACATTAAAGTAGTGGGATTGGACCAGCATACAAAATAAGATGTGGATTATCAGAGGGAGTATATTAGGCTAGTTTATATCCTAGTGTGTAAAGAATTATAGAGTCCTACTTTAAGGTGACGTCTTGTGAACCATGTGATTTTTGAATCGCATGATTTATGAGAGGCACGTCTCTTTCTATGTAAATGTCAGTTCTGCCTTGGGTAGTCCATATAGTTTCACAGTTCCCATGACATCCTGAGAATCTCTTAAAGACATATCCAGGATATTCAGTTTTCTAAAGACCACTACATAAATTTTTTTTGGTTAAAATAATGCTTGAAAATATGTGAAATTTTAAAATACTTTCCCCACTGGTTTTGTATAGTGTGATTGAAGTCTGAAATATTCTGCTGTTGAAGGTGCCTGCTTTTCAATTCCTAGGACTTAATGTAACAAAATATCATTAACTAGGGGGTTTCGAACAATAGAAACTGATTGTCACAATTCAGGAGGCCAGAGCTCTGAAATCATATGTGGGTAGGACAGTGCCCCCTCTGAAACCTCTTGGGAGGAGGTTTTGGTTCTGTGACTTGGGGCAGCACGACTTCAGTCTCCACCTCCATCGTCACCTGGTATTCTCCCTAAGTGTCACAGTCTGTGTCTTCACTCTTCTTCTTAGACGGACATGGTCCTATTAGATTAAGGGTCTACCCTACACCAGGATGACCTCATTTTAATCAATCAATTTAATTACATCTTCGTTAATCCTATTTCCAAAGGTTGTATTGGAGGTACTAGAAGTTAGGACTTGAACATAGTTTCTTGGGTGATACCCTTAAGGGTACCTAAACCTGATTCTCTTATTTTCTTTTATAGGTAGTAATTTAAAATAGTGTTATTTAGATTTGAAGTGGATTTATCAGTTGGTTAAGATTACTGTAAAAGTAGAAATACTCTCTTTGCATAAGTGGTAAAGCATGAACATTCTTTAACTTTGATATAGTACAAGAAGAATCATCTCTATAAAAAGAATCTGCCATATGTTGTGATATCAGGGTTGATAAAATCTGGTTCTTGTTTTAAGAGAAGTTACAGTTTATTGACATAGTCTGAACTTCATGCTCCCAAAACAAATTTAAATGACGTATCACTGATATTGTCTGTAGATACCTTATTTGTAAGTATCAATAGCTCAGTAGTTTCAGGAACATCAAGAATTAATGTTGGAATCCTGAACATAAAGTTGGTCTCTGGTGCATCACTTTTCATGTACAGACTTGCTCTCTCATTCTCAGAATGTACAGTTTTAGATTATCCCAAAGGTTTTTCAGTGTATCCTGTGCTTATGATTTTAATATATACAGTGGCTGTGGGTATTCTTTCTTGGGGACTCTGCAAGACATTAAGTGTATGAATTCTTCCTGAAACAATAGAAAATCAATTTTAGTTTAATAGAGGCAATTATTAAAATTTCAATCTCCAAAAGCAGCTGGTCACCAAAGACAATGTTGTGGTACTCCTGTAGCCCACTGTAGTTTACATTATAACCTGAATAGTGTGTGGTTATCTCCAGAGATGTTAGACTGCCTTGCACTAAGGGTGCCTGAAAGGGTAGAAATGATTGAAGGCTCACGTTCAAAGAAGGTAAATGTTTTCGGGGACATTCATTGAATCAGGAGAGAGGTTGTAATTTTACCTAAGAATTCTATGTCACAACCCAAAATTCTTTCAGGCCGTGAATTATTCATACATATATATTTTAGTGGTGGTAGGATATGTCTCAGATGATAGTTAAAGGATTTTTTCAGACAGAGAAAACTCTTGAATTAAAATTTCCATTCTGCTGTTTAATTGACATCTAATCAGTGACTCAGCTCAACTTGAAGCAAAAGGAATCATATTGTCAGGTGAATGCTTATTTACAGTACCAGGATTAGGTTAGGCTTGCTTCCAGTATTACCTTTACAGATAGGGCAACATAACTTGGATTATGGGCATCTACCTGGGAAATATAGTTTTGTTTTTCTGGTTGCCTTTCTTTCAGGAAGAAAAGCTTTAGAAACTGATAATTATAATGTTAGGGAAGAGGGTAGAGTAGATTTCACTTGAGACCAGGTTAAATTACTACATTACATCTTTCTGTAAATGAAGATTGAATCAAGAAAAGGAGATGGGGAAGCATGATAGAGGAGAAGAGTGCTAGCATTTGAGTACCAACTATGATAGGTGATTTAGTTTGTTAAGTGGTTCATGTCAAGTCTTAGTATATTTTTATATACCAAATTTAGAAACGTTAATATAAAAGAAAGTGGTTTTTTTAATGCTGGTTTTATATTTTTTATTATATTTGTATTGACTCATTTTATTATATTTATATATAATTTATATATTAATATATTATATATAATGTATATTTTTATTGACTCCTAATTTGTAAACCAGCTTGTTACAGAAAGATTGGGTATTATTTTAGGAGCTATTCTAGTCATGGCGGTTGTTGATAGAAATGAGAAGATTATTTTTTATTAATTTATTTTATGTAACCCTAAGGAGTTTTACTAGCTGCAAGGTTTCATTGCACTTTCTCTGATGCATTTGTTATTTTTTTTGTTTTGTTTGTTTTAAGACAACTTAGTTTAGGTTTAACCTTATCAATGAGTAATAATCACTCACTTAGAGGACAATAAATGATGGCCCTTAAAAAATATGTTTTTTTACATTATTTAGCATCTTAAAAAGTTGGTTTCTTTCTAGAGTGAAGAAACTAAATAAATAAAAAGGCATTTGGAACCTTTTGTACTTTCCTTCTTATGTAAATATAGATCTTTAGTGAACTTACACCAGAGAGTTCTTTTCTTAGCTCTTAAAAGAGAGCCAGAAAATTGTTCCTTTTGAATTAAAAAATAAGGTCACAATAGAAATTTAATACTATTCTTTGGTAATTGGTGTCCTAAAGCACAGGCTCATGCCAAAAATTCTTTCTGTTACTTGCTCCTCCAGCCTGCATTTTAAATCAAATCTCTACTTGATTTAAAGAGGTTTTTTTAAAATCGAATTTGCAGGTGACAAAGATATTTGTGTGTATTCTATGGATTATTCTAAAAATCTTCTGACCTTTTTCCTTTGTGCAATGTTTTTCTATCTCTAGGCAACAGGAAAGGATAAATTCACAGAGGGAAGAGATAGAAAGACAACGGAAAATGCTAGCAAAGCGAAAACCTCCTGCTATGGGACAGGCTCCTCCAGCAACCAATGAACAGAAACAGCGGAAAAGCAAGACCAATGGAGCTGAAAACGAAACGTATGTTCTTTATTGAGCTGAATTGTGAGATACCACATTCTCTTCCCAAATACAAATGTCTTATTTAAGAATCCACAGAAGAAATAATAAATTATGATTTATCAAATTTAGCCAAAATTTCCTTTTCAGTTGAATTAATAATTTGTACAACACCTAAAAAACCTTATGAAATATTTTTAGTCCTGCTTTTACCTAGGGACGTTTTCAGTGAGAGGGAAGTAATGCCATTTTTGGGCTTGTGATCTTGGTACACTCTTAGAAAGATATGATGCCAGTGTTGTATTCAATGATATAATTGCTAAAGTGTGGCTCTAGTTTTCGGAACATTGGTATCATCATAAAGGGATTGCCTGACAGCTGTTGTTTCACACTTAACAATGCTCTTTACTGGTCTGTAGAGCATTTAGTTAAGAATCACAAACTTAGAAATAAAGAGTAGATACTATTTTGTGAAAAAGGACATTTCTTTAATAAGCTAGACCTTGACTTCAGTATTTTTCCCTGTTTTGGGGAACTAAGGAAAACACTAATATCTTAAATTGCCACGTAATTATCTTTCTATTGCCAGTGAACAGTTATTATTACAGCAATCATTGCATTAGCTGTCATGCGTAGAATCTCGTGATCACAGGTGCCTTCCTCTTCTGTCCCCACCCCATGTTAGATTGACCTAACATGATCAATCCACTGCATGATCACCAAATTGCTGACCACTCAGGTTCTTCTCTAGGGTAGAAATTGGCAGCCTTTTTCTCTAATGGGCAAGAGAGTTAATTCTTTAGACTTTACAGGCTAGAGGGTGTCTTGCTACTACTTTACTGTTTGAGTCTGAAACAGCCATAGACAATACATAAATGAATGAGTGTGGTTGTGTTCCAATAAAGCTTTATTGGCAAAAATATTGCATGTCAGATGACCCATTGGATGTAATTTATCAACTAGGCTGGAGCTGAGAACCAAAACCTATGTATTACTTAATCTATTTAAAATATTTGTTATGCAGGCCCTGAGGACATTTAAGCCATGACTTCTATCTTTCAAGTTAAAAAAAAAGAGATCTACAGATAATAATATAGGCAATCTCTAAAGAGCTGTTGACAACCATGAAGGTGGTTTTTGAATTAAATGTTTGAATTAAAATAATTTTTTCATAGGTACAGTCATTAGTATTGTAATCAGTGTGTCTGTAATGACTCCACTGATTTTTCAAAGAAGAAATAAATTTCTAAAGAGGTCACATAGAATTCTTCAAAATAAATCTTAGGTCTAAAGATAGCTATAAATTATGTCTCTCGACAAAAGATCTACTAGTCTTCTGTCTCTTTTGTTTCATGTCAGTTGACAAAAACATAATAACCAAAACCCACTTTAAGTGTAACTTGTATTATACCATTGTTAAAAATCTGCAATATCCTAGAAATTCATTTTTCTTCACTCCCATAAGAAAGGGCTTAACACTTGTCCTTATCTCATATATGCCAGATGTGTTGGGGGCCTGTTTCCTTTACATTTATTTATTAAGTCTGTTTTAAATGCTTATTATATGCTTGGCCCTGTTCTGAACACTGGGGATATGAGCTAATGGATGTAGCCACAGCCTTTAGGAGCTCATAGTCTATTTAAGGGGAAGTGAACAGATGAATAAGCTGATAATTACATTAAATATAGTGATAATAATGCATAGTGAAGACGGTTGAAGAACATTTCATCCTTTTATCTCCAAGTATTTAAAAACTAGATTGTATTTATTATCATCATCATTATTATTTTTTGCCTTACATCACTGTTAATGTTTGGACAGTATTTGATTTCTGCCCTCAGGTGTAGTCTTAACAGTTCTTCCACCACCATAGTCTTTCATATTCTTCCCTACTCTGTTTTGACCCCAACCTTTTCCCCCCTCTGTGCCTCAGATCTATGGTCAGCTTGCAAGAAAAATTAGATTCTGAACACAAAATATTTCTTCTCAAAAAGTCCAAGTAGGAGCCAAGATTTGAAAGATTGTCCAGGCAAGCGTGGTACATATGAATTGATAATTGTCTTCTTTTGTGACTCCTATATTTTGTGGTAGGTCTTGCTTTCCATTGGTACTTGAAAAGTGTTTGATGGTACTTCATAAAATCATTGGCTTAGGAGTAATGAAAAAGGCATAGTTTTTTTTCCTTGCCAAAGATGGCTAATGAGTATTCACTCTAGGCTAATATTGTCAGTAAGCTATTGCCATCTTGGAGGCCAGTTTTTAGTTAGGGTATTTGTGACATGGCTCATTCCTTTGGCCAGAAGGCAAAAATAGTCTTCTGGAGTTTTGAAGTGAGTCACTAGTATTGAGTCTATTTCAAGCAGAGAAAATTCTTAGGTATGACTTTTCATGTCCCCTATTTTATTGGTGTGATATGAAGTAGTAGGTATAAATACTTCTGTAACTATAAAGAGATAGTTGTAGCAGCCCTATGGGGGTATCGCTTGTTACTTTTTTTTGCACCAGGCCTCAGTGCTCTATTTTGTAGCTCTTTTTGGTTGATAGGATAGCTGCTGCTTCTTTCTCCTGCTATTTAGAATATAGCAAAACAGTGACATCTAAAACTTTGAAATATGTGTTTCTAGAATGTGAAGAGCGTGAAGATGGAAGAGTAAGATATCACTTCTTACATCTTCATTCTTGAGATGTGAGGATGCGATTGGGGTAGATAGAATATGGCAAGAGTGATCAACTCTTTGAGAATTGTGTTTAAGTAGCATTTTACATTTATAGATTATTTTTACATTCTCATTTAATACAGCAACTTTTGTTAGATAGCATTATTTGATGCATTTTTAGGAAACTGAGACTTAGGAGGTTAAGGTTGCTTTCCCAGGGTCTTAAGGCCAATGGCACAAGTTGTACTTGGAAGCCTAGTCCTTGCATTCCAAACCCTGGACTTTTCTACTAGGTAATTTTTCCCCTTTTTGATGTTGCATCAAGTATTATCAAATCCATTGACTTATTATTTTACCCTTTAAAAAAGTTTAGACATAGACTTTTTGGTTACCTCCTGAATGGACTTTCATCTGAGTAAATGTATGGGACAAGATTAATTTCATAAATAATGTAAAAACCTAGCTCCCTTATTTTTCTCATAAACTAGACTTGTAACTTTAAAGTGGCTTCTTGACATTACATTAATAAAGACATTTTCTTTGTCAATGGACTCTAGATAACCTTGTCTTCTAGACATTTTAAATAAGTACTTGAAAAGTTTCTTTCTTACTGAACTTTCTACCGTTATTTTCCAGGTTAACATTAGCAGAATACCATGAACAAGAAGAAATCTTCAAACTCAGATTAGGTCATCTTAAAAAGGTAAGTATAATGAAAAAAATCTATCTGAAAAATGCAATTTTTAATTTACATTTGATGTTGAGGTTGTTCGGTCATTGGGTAATTGTCTCACACACCTGCAAAAATTTTGAGTATTGTCACTGTCAAGTCTTATTTTAGTGATGGAATTTGTTTATTTTGAAATCAATTTCAGCCATTGAGTCAGAGTGCTTTTGCACCATTGGTGTACTAGTAAATAATTTTGTACACTTCCTAAGGCCTTCATAAGTGGTTAGCTTTACAGTAAAAATTAAATACAAAGTAAGCACAGATGATTCTAAAATTGATACTAAAACTAGTGATATTTAGACTCACATAGCAGCTTTTAACTCTTGCCTACACTAGCTAAGAAAAGGTCTTATACCAACCATATTATAATACAACAGTACTTATACATTTGTTGTTGAGATGTTCTGTGAAGCTTCTTGGATGTAGATTGCTCATCTTTTAAATTCAATAGTCCTGTTGTGTTAAGTGGACGCTATTTTTGATGATGAAAATAAGTTCCTATCGGTGTTTATTTTCTCAGATCTTGTCAAATCATTGGAATTAAGACACTAAGTATAACCTGTACTTACAGAATATATCCAGATAGAGAATCTGAGTTTTGTAAAACAATGATTGTATGCCTATATGTATATATATACATAACACTTTTCTTGAAAACTATACAAGAAGCTTAACAGCTACATCTAGGGGAATGGGCATGGAGTGCAGTGAATCGGGAGACAGATGACTTTTTATTATTTTGTTATAGGCTTGTTTTTTTTTTACAATTAAAATTCTAATTCTTAGAAAAGATGTTTTTTACTGCAAGATATCTTTCTTTAACTCTTCATAACTATATGCTGTTACTTTTTGAAATGAGATTGTATGTTTTGAGCTATTTCTTTCCTTTTCAATTAGGAAGAAGCAGAGATCCAGGCAGAGCTGGAAAGGCTAGAAAGGGTTAGAAATCTACATATCAGGGAACTAAAAAGGATACACAATGAAGATAATTCACAGTAAGCAAATTGGGGGTATACTGGGTTGGAGATTACGGGGCACTTTCAGACATGATCTAGAGTTATGTTTTTGTTTAATATAAATTTAATAAACGATTCTAGTGTGTTTAGCTCTATTGTAGGGTATAATAAAGTTTTATGAACAAAATTGTAATTTACTTTAGTTAAAAAAATATTTGTGTGTGTATGTATGTTTGTGTGTGTATCTGAGACAGCATTTTACATGAACAGAGATCATTGAGAGTATAATTGGGATACACTGTTCAAGTTTTCTATAGTGGATAGACAGTGCATAAAGAATATTGGGTTGAAATGTCACCCACTTTAGAATGACCTTTCAGGGCCCATTGACTGTTGAGTTTTTAAAAAACAAGACCCTTTTAAGTTCAGCACATTGGTAAATGTCCGCTTTTGTTTAAAAATCATTTAAGGGGTTTAAACTGGGAGAATTAGATTGTAGGAAATGGTTCCTACCTGTTATTTGTCCTTTCCCACTTTCTGTGACTCTGAATTTTTTTTTATATATTACTACAGCTTGTTTGTTTATTATAAGCCAGTTTCTTTCTGTAAAGTGCCAGGCAGCAATAGTTTTGATTCCTGAGAACACAGATGTCAGTCATAGTACTCTGTACCTTTATTTAATTTTCTTTCATTTGTTTCACAATGACCCAGTGAGGTAGGTCATCTTTACTATATAGATTGAAAAACAGACTTAGAGAAATTGAGTTATCAGAGGCAACATAGCTGGTATGACCAAATAGTTAAACTTGGATCTGACTCCAAAACTACTATTATAGATACCATAATGTCATCTCCCAGGCATGCTGCTGTGTCAGAATTGAAATAAAGTAGTTCAGTATTAATAATTGGGCTGCATTAATAATTGATCAGGAGTTAGGTAGAAATATATATATATTTTTAAAAAATACTTATTTATTTATGCATACAAGAACAGGTACAGGCCAGAGATGCGGGGGCAGTGAGACGATTCACAGAGACAGAGTGGGGAGCAGAACAGGCAAATCAACCGAAATACACTGCTGAGGGGAGCAGCGGGAGCAGCAGGAGAGGTCTGCTGTGCCATGTGGGTCACCTCCCTGGCCGGGGGCAGGGATAGAACTCAGTGGCTGTGGTTTGCTTCATAGTATGTTGATTAACCCACTGCGCCACTGGGGAGGCCCCTAGGTAGAAATATTTTTGAAGTTATTTTTGCTAAAATCTTATTTCCTTGCATAGAAAATGATACAAGGTGGAAATTCATGTGTGGAAAGCAGTTTTATCATGAATTTTTTTTTTTTTTAAAGAGCTCCATCTCCCTCCTCTAGCCACACTTCACCCATTGCCCTATTTCATTTTTTTTTAAGATTTTATTTATTTATGCATACAAAAACTAGGGTACAAGCTAGAGGTGTCCCGGGGGTGAGACGATTCACGAGAGACAGAGTGGGGAGCAGAATAGGAGATCTACTGAAATACATTGCTGAGGGGAGCAGCGGGTGAGCCAGGAGAGGTCTGCTGTGCCATGTGGGTTCCCTCCCTGGCTGGGGATGGAACTGGCAGTGCAATGGCTGCGGAAGTATGGTGCTTACCTTGTACCACCAGGGAGACCCAAATACTTTCTGACTTAAAGAGAGAAAACAAATGCACATAGAACATGTGACTCACTTTTTAATCAATTTTTTTTTTTTAAGAACATGTAAAATATCAGGACTTCCCTGGTGGAGCAATGGGTTAAGCAGTGCACTATGAAGCAAACCGCAGCCACTGCAGCATGAGTTGGATCCCTGCTGCTGGTCAAGGAGGTGGCCCACATGGCACAGCAGACCTCTTCTGCCTTGCCCGTTGTTCCCCTCAGCAGTGTGTTTGAGTTCATCTGCCTGTTCTGTTCCCCACTCTGTCTCTGGTGTATCCTCTCACCCCCACACCTCTGGCCTGTACCCCAGCTCTTGTATGCATAAATAAGTAAGTCTTTAAAAAAAAAAAAAACACATGTAAAATATCTTGAAATTTTTATTCTGTGTAGTTTTGGAATGGTGGGAGCACATGGCTCTGAAATATTTGGAGGAACCAAATTGGCAAAATTTAAAAATCCCTGATCTAATGTAGTTTACCTCCTATTTATACCAGAACAGAAAAGGGGAGGTCAAGAAAGGTCATATATCTAATTGTGACTACTTACACAAGCACCTCTATCACACGACCCTATCACTAATGCTGTTTGCTATGATTTTGCTGTCTCTAAACTGTATAACTTTATGCTTATAATTAGCTACACTGGCATTAATTGCCAAACAATTAGCCCCCACTATAGTGGTGTGTGTAACATATTAGGTGCTCTAGGAATTTTGCAAATATGGAAGATTATGTAGTCCTTTACCTCAAAGTATTCTTGTTTCTACAGATTTAAAGATCATCCAACGCTAAATGATAGGTATCTGTTGTTACACCTTTTGGGTAGAGGAGGTTTCAGTGAAGTTTACAAGGTAAGTATGAGGAATTGGCTTTAAAGATTGAAGGTTAAAGATTTGTTAATGACCAAGTTGGAAAACATTTAGAATAATGATGACTGTGGATTGATGTCTATTAGTTGAAATATGAAAACTTTAGGAACCTTTATATTCTTAAATTTCTTCTAGAAAACTTAAGGGACTGAGCAGGATACAATAATTTACCGTTTTCAAGTTTGAAAAATAAATAAAGGTGTTTTTAAAAAAGGAGAAATCATAATGCTCGTTTTTAGTAGTAGAATTTCGTTGAATTTTATTCTGGTTTTGTACTTTTAGCTTTATCCACATTTGCTAGAAATGCGTTAACTTTATTTTCATGAATTTTTTTTTCCCCCAAATCCCCAAACAAAATAGATTCATTGAAGTTGCTATTGAAAACCTGCTGTTTGTTTTAAAAAATTTTCATCATCAAAGTGTTTAGTAGCCTGGCCTTCTGCAGGCACTTGGAGGACTTCCACCCAGTCAGCAGAGTACAGCTACTGTTCTGCTGATGGATTTTTACAAAATAAGAATTTTAGCCAGTTTTGTATAGCTATGGATCCATAACATGTTCACCGGTCATGGTTTCCTTAAATTTTTCTAGAGGTTTCTGGTTCCTGACTTTTAAATGTAGAATTTGTTTTTTAAATGGTTTTCATTGCATTCCCTCTTTTCTAAGTGCAGCTTTTACTTATGATTCGGGTTATGTTTATATGACTTCATGTTTGGAAAATCTTTGAGTAAAATAATTAGCTTTTATTTCAGATAAAAATAGTAAAACTAGTTCTGTTTTTTTGATTTATTTGTTGTGATGATAAATACATAAAATTTACCATGTTAGTCATTTTCTAGTGCACAGTGGTGTATTACAATCATCACTGTCCCAGAACTATAACATTATCCTTAATGTACCTCTGGGTTCACTTTCTTGATATTTCTTAAGTAGGATTGGCCCATAATTGTCTTTTTTGTGTGCAAGTGGTGTTTGATTTTTCTGTTTCCCTAACTTCTGCTTTTATGCCTTTCTTCTGCTTTCTTTGTTTTCATTCTTGATTGAGATGCTTTTTTAAAAAAATTTTTTGCCTATGTTTGCTTCATTGTATTTTATAGTTTTTGGTCTTACATCCATGTCTTTAATCCATTTTGAGTTAATTTTGTATAAAGTGAGAGATGGTGATTTAGTTTCATTTTTTTTTGCATGTGACTGTCGAGTTTTCCCAACACCATTTGTTGAAGACACATTCCTTTTTCCAATGTATACTCCTGGCTCCTTTGACCTAGGTTAGCTGTCTGTTTATGTGTGGGTTTGTGTTTGAGGTCTCATTTCTATTTCATTGGCTTGTGTGTCTGTTTTTATTCCAGTGCCATGCTGTCTTGATTACTTTAGCTTTATGATATAGTTTGAAGTCTGAGAGTGTACTACCACTCTTCATCTTTTTTTTTCCCCAGGATTGTTTGGCTGTTTGGGGTCTTTTGTGGTTCCATATGAATTTTAATGATGCTCTGTTTCATTGAAGAATATTGTTGAAGCCTTTAGAGTTTGCGCTGAATTTGTGTATTTCTTTGTGTAGGATTTTTAACAATGTTAATTATCTTTACATTTTTTTGTGTCTTCTATTTCTTTTAGCAATGTCTTATAGTTTTCATTGTAAAGGTCCCTCACTAAGTTTAATCCTGGTTATTCTTTTTATTGCATTTGTGATTTCTTTCTCCTCTAACTCTTTTGCAACTGATTATTATAGATTTATTTTGTATCCTGTCACTTTACTATATTGACTTATTATTTCAATTAGTGGAGTCATCTTTTTTTAGTGGAATCTCCAGGGTTTTCATGTATATATTATCATGTTATCTGCAGATAAAGTGTTGGTTTTACTTTTTCTTTCTTTTTTTTTTTTTTTTAAGATTCATTTATTTATGCATACAAGGGCTGGGGTACAGGCCAGAGGTGTGGGTAGGTGAGAGAATCCACCAGACAGAGCAGGGGGCAGAACAGGCAGATGAACTGAAACACACTGCTGAGGGGATCAGCGGGTGAGGCAGGAGAGGTCTGCTGCACCATGTGAGTCACCTCCCCAGCCTGCAGCAGGGATCCAACTCGTGCTGCAGTGGCTGCGGTTTGCTTCATAGTGCATTGCTTAACCCACTGCGCCACCAGGGAGGGCCCTAGTTTTACTTTTTGTTTCCCAGTTTGGACTCCTTTTATATTACTTTCTTGCCTAAATTAAGAGGTGTTTGATTTGGTTTTTAATGGTTTGAAATGGTTTTCTACTTTAAAGCCATGATACATGCTTGCAGGTGGTCTTCAGAATCTGAAAGAAAAATACAGTTTAAAAGCATTTATTCCTATGAAATACATGGTCTTTATACTTGAAAGCATACTGGTTTAAATTTAGAATAATTTACATATATAAAATCTTTATATAAAATATGTAATTTTATATACAAGATATATAATTATTTATAAGCAGCCTCTCGTATACAGTACTTCTCTAGAGGTAGCTTACATTTTAAAAGATCTGTGGAACAGTCATCACCACTGTGCATGGGGGCTGTATATCCTGTGCCTTTTACTTTCATCTGTCATACATTTGTAAAAACTGGAGATAGGTGTTAGAGCTGAAGTAACTGAAGTAGTAAGTTTTTAATCTGAACTAAAAACTGAGAAAAGCTATTCATTTTAAAGGAGCTCCTTAATAAATTCTTTGGTATGGAGGAAGTCTGTTTACTCGAAATGCTACTTATCAAATTTTGGTTTACACCCAATTTCCTAAAAACCTTGTATGTTACCTTTTTTCACACCCTGATAATAGCACTACCTAGCTGATCCTGGACTTTGAAGAGATGACTTTTGAGAGAAAGAATGTCCCTTTATTTGGTTAGTGTTGGAAAAGTGATAAGGTGTGACTAACTTCATATCTCACAGGGACCAGAAACTACTCAGTCCCAGAGGCAGGACTGGTTTTTTTTTGTTTTTGTTTTTGTTTTGTTACTTTAATAAACAAAACAAGTTACAAGGTTGTTTTCTTAACAAATAACAAAGAGGTGTATCCTTATTTGTCAAAGAGGCAGAAAGTCTAGGTTCTTGGCATTTCAGAAGTGGCAGGACTTAATGCTGGAGTGTCAACTAAAGGGAGAAAGGTCCCAAAGGAAGGGTAGATAATGTCCAGAAAGAGAATTGTTTTGAAATGACTATTAAGCAGGACTTGTCTTTCTGTTTGTGGTATATACTTGGGTTTATTTTCTAAACCCCTTGGTGCCAGTGTGTCTGGAGACTTCTGAATTATCTGATCAACATTTTTTTAGTTTAACAAGTTCTGATACAAGTATGCGATGTGTTGTCCAGTGCTTTTTTTATTTAATAGTGTATTTTGGACATGGAATGTGTTGAACTGGTAAATAGAAGTTTTTGATCAGTTCCATGTAATTCTTGTTAGCACTTAACCACATGTAATTTGTCCTTTTCTTTGTAGGCATTTGATCTAACAGAACAAAGATATGTAGCTGTGAAAATTCACCAGTTAAATAAAAACTGGAGAGATGAAAAAAAGGAGAATTACCACAAGTAAGTAACACTAGAATATCTGATTTTTTTTAAATTTAGTAATAATAACTTTAGTTTGGGCATGGTGCTAAGACCTTTACATGTATTGTTGTTTTTATTTACTCCTTATAAAGTAACTCTTCTCTTACTAGTAAGGAAACTGATACTTAGAGTCTGAGTAACAGTTAAGAAATGGTTGAGCTGGTATTTATATCAAGGTTTTTTTAGATCTGCAACCCATGCTCTTAACCTCCCTTCCATGTGTGTGTCTAAATTAGCTACAGTAGACAAGTCAAGCCTTAGAAAAGGGAACTCTGCGGGACGTCAGTTGGGACCTTTTCTGATGTTTTAGACATTTCATTATGGAAGAGGTGGTGGGAGTGCCTCAATAGTTCTTGTTCGACTTGTGCAGCCCCTTAGTTACATGCTCACCTCTCCCATCACAGCTTGCTCATCCTACAGTCTGTGTGCGGATCCCACTTAATGGTGCTTCTCTCTCAGCAGAATCTGCTAGTGGCGGCCCTCTGTGCTTGGGGGAGGGTTCCTTAGAATGAATAGTTATCACATGTGTGGTAAGAATGTCTTTGAACTACTTATGTCAGGTCTCTGGTCTTTCCCACCCACGCACCCGCTTTAGAACATTGGATTTCATAGCTCATTTGCTTCGGAGGCCATGCAGACTGGATTTGCTGTTAGGATCCCTACCACGCTGAATATTATTTCCATGTTGTAGGTACAAATAGTGAATTAGATATGCCCTTCCTCTGGAAGGAAGAGACAGTCCCTTTTGATTTAACAATTAGCCTCCTTTCTATAAAATAGATTTTTTTAAAATAATACTTTGGATACAAAATTTTTAAAATGAAGGAAAAAATATAGTACTTTGGAGGCAAAAAACAGACTTTGAAGTAGTCTTTTAGTTGGCTTTTAAGTTTCAAGGGGAAGATAAAACATTTCTAGATCATCAGCCAGTTCTTGGAGCATGAACCAAAGCAACTCTGGTTTTATTTCTATTGTTCATCGGGGACCCAGGCCTCTTTCTTTTTAATACACATTGACAATTGCACTTAACTCTAGAGAAGAGAAAGTTCCCTGAGGAATTAGGAAAAATAGGGCTTGCTTCGCAGAGGTAGGAATAGAGTGATGTGTGGTACCCTACATGTGTATCTTACATGACAGCCAGCTGCGGTCCAGATGCTTCTGAGGAACAGGTACATTAACATAAGAACATTCCAGCCACTTAGTGCTCAGGGACGAATGGCCTGCTTTAGTAAATGCCAGGAGCACTTCAGGGAAGGAAGCCACATGTTGTTCTGACCAGTTACAAATGAGAAATGACCCCATATATTGAGATCTGAATGCCTGAGGATATCAGGACAGTATGTGACTACGTAAGATTGCCCCCCAGTTATCCTAGGAGCCCTTCTGTGCACTGACCACTGGAGACCAGTTGACTCTACTAGGGGTTCACCTTGGTCAACCATGAGAAAATAATTTTTGTGGTGGGATTTGTACAAATTTTGTCTAGTCGTCATATCCAGCTTTTAGGCTGACCTTAAATAGAACTCTGGAGTTGAATATGGTGGTAAGTGTAGGTGGGTGTTGTGTTCACCCTAGAAACAGTGGGTCATGGCGGCTAGGACTGTGTACCTCTTTGACACCTTTGGTAACCAGTTTGAGTTGTGGTGGGGATGGATTGCCTATCTTTCTCACATTTCTGTACCAGGCAAGTGAAGGGAATGGTTTAATTTTTCTGAGCCCTTTCCACATCTAGCTTTAGACTTCCTGTGGTACTTTCCTACTCTTTGTTTCTTCACTAGAGTTGGGAATTAATGGTGCCTGGGCACCATCTGTGGAACAGTCTGGGCTGTTTCCCAATGGACAGACACACTGGGGAGGGAAGGTGCAAAGTTCTTGTGATCACCAGTCACTCTTAGGATATTCTTAAGCATCTTCACCTTTTGTGGGAAGATTTTGCTTGTTATATGATAACCCATTATACTGATGAAATTCAGGCTACAGATAATTCTGAATCAGGAAAATGTTACTAACTCCTTTGAACTTAAAGGAGACTTTATCAAGCACATCACAGATTTTAGAGAATGCTTTAAAAGTTGAATATTAAACAAAAAAGTACTACTCTTCAGTGATGTGGTAATATTTTAAAATATGAAAATGCTTCTGTCATCCTTCATAGAGTTCTTCTGATTGGGGCTGACTTTATAGTCCTATCTGGAATCAAGACACTTACTGTGGTAAAAGTGTAGAAAAAAATCAAAGAAAATAAAAGGATTTTTTTTTTTTTAAGTTTTGAGACCTTTCCTCTCCTCCCCCCACCCCATCTCACACACAAACTGATAGTTTTACTTTACATTGTTAAAATGTTAATAGGTGGGGCTTCCCTGGTAGCAATTATTAAGTTCATATATATAAATTGTCATTCTAAGAAAACTAGTTTTCTGTAATTTGAGATTTCCTTGGATAAAGTAAAGCTAATAGCCTTTTTTAAAAAAAAGATTTATTTATTTATGCATACAAGCACTGGGGTACAGGCCAGAGTCATGGGAGGTGAGAGAATCCACCAGACAGAGTGGGGAGCAGAATAGGCAGATGGACTGAAACACACTGCCGAGGGCAGCAGCGGGCAAGGCAGGAGAGGTCTGCTGTGCCATGTAGGTCCCCTCCCAGCCGGCAGCAGGGTTCAAACTCGTGTTACAGTGGCTGCGGTTTGCTTCATAGTCCGTTGTTTAACCCACTGCACCACAGGGGAGGGCCCAAAGCTAATAGCCTTTTAAGTCTTTTTTGTAAGAAGTAGAATTTAAAGCACTATTAATTGTCTTTTATAACCTGTGATCTTTTTACCCAAGGAGGGAGTTTACATGCTAAAACTGATTCCTTTAATCCCAGTATATAAATATTTATAGATATGAGGAGAAAAAAAATGCTTTCTAATGCTTAAATATGATATTTGGTGATAAATATAAAAGGTGAAATTGTCATAGAATGTGAACTTGAAGGCAGTTGCGGCCATCATTCATCAAATATTTGAGCACCTACTATTTTCTTAACAGATTATATAGATACTTATAAGATGAGGATATGGAAACATAAGGGGACCAGAATGGAGTGAGTTGGTGGGAACAATGGAGAGATAAGTATTTTTGAAGAAGACTTTAGGAGTATCCTTAAATAATTCTCAAAGGTCAAAAATACAGATTGTTTTAATTATCCATTTTGTTTTGCAGGCATGCATGTAGGGAATACCGGATTCACAAAGAACTGGATCATCCCAGAATAGTTAAGCTGTATGATTACTTTTCACTGGACACTGACTCGTAAGTGCTGTGCCATTTTAGCTTAGCAGTTAATTTTTTGTTTGTTTGTTTTTGCTACATGTTGACTACTCATGAATAGAGTTTAAATCTGGGTTTAGGAAGAAGTCTATGAGCAAACCAAAATATATTAATTTGTGGGCAAATGATCATATGTGAATTCAGATTTGGGCCACCAAAATATCTCTTGGCCACAAGATGTGTACAGCTGGGTTTTGGCAAAAGTTTAACAAACAGCTTGGTGGGGAGAAAGGGGTAAGCCTAATTCATAATATTTACCAGTTTCTGCAATGTAAATACTTCCAGCATGTCCAATTTCAAGCTACCAAGTTAGAAAAACAGCTTTATCGAGCTATAGTTTACATATATATAGTTCTCCCATCTGAAGTATACAAATCAGTGGTTTTTATTGTATTCACAGCCTATCACAAGTAATTTCAGAACATTCTCAACCCTCAAAAAGAAACCTTGTACCTCTTGTATCCCTCTGCCCCTTCATTCATACCTCTAACTTAGCAAACACTAATCTATACCATATCTCTATAAATTTCTTCCTCTGTACTTTTCTTTGAATGAAATCATATACTTTGTGGCATTGGTGATTGGATTCTTTCACTTTTTACATGGTATTTCAAGGCTCATCCTTGTTACAGTGTGATCAGTACTTTATTCCTTTTTATGACTGAATGTATTTCATCATATAGATGTTTATCCATTCACTCGCTGATGGTTTAAGAACCAGCTCACAAAACTCCCCAAAATTTAACTATCAACTCTTGAAAACGGGCACAAATTGGTGTCAGAATACCACTGACATGCCCCAGTGAGTGTGGAGTATTCCGGAGTTCCTGCTTGACTCTGGAAACTCTGATAAATACTGATAGGCCTTTTAAAGAAGTACCAGAAATGTGATTTTATCCTAGAATGAGAATGAATGTGGCACAAGTAGATCATAGCCCAGTGCTGCCTGTCCAATATAAGCTCACAGCTATTCTCCTAGTAAAGCATACAGTTTGTTGGTTTTTAGCATATACACAGATACGTGCAGCTATCCCAATAGTAAATTTTAGAACATTTTCCTCAGTTCAGCCTTCACACTTGATAGCTGGAGATTGAAGATCAGAGAAGTGACTTGTCTGAGATTTTTTCATAACCTTAGATAAGCTCTTGCAGCTTTGGATTTATCCAAGAATTTACAGATATTTCAGCATTTGAAAATGTCTTCTGTGTCAGTCTGAACTGAGACAGAAGAATATACCCTTGGTCTGGCCTGCAGGTGTTCCTACCAGTGTGAGTCTAGAAGTTACTGACCTGTTCCAGACAACAGTCGTCTCAAAGATTGCTATGCAGAGAACTAACTCATATTTAGAAATGACCTCCAAAAGAGACCATAATTCCTGATGAAAACATGACTTTTCTCTTCTTTCTGCTCAGGAATCTCCTTTTTCCTGTAGAGTGTCCTGTACCAGGCGTAGTCATGTGTGTTTAGCATGGTGTGGGGCTCAGGAAAAAATTTAGAGAGCAGGTCTCCACAGGGTGGTTTTACTGCTTTGAGTTAATGCTTTGAATTCTCTGTAGGCCTGTCTCTCCCATCTAAAATGTAAGTACAAAAACCACTTCAAGAGTAGTGGAGTGACTTGGATTATCTGCTGTTTTGAATTACATATACACTTTGAACAAATCAGATAAATTTAATTGATTCTGTGCTCTTCTTGAGCTTATGTTTACTTTGCTCTTCCTATTGTGTGTATGATGATATTTTACCAAAAATAAGTCAGACCTGTGAGAGTTGTTTAACATTAATGGTGAGGTTTTTATTTCTTGCTTGCATTTGGGTCAAAGAATGAATCCAGGGCCTCCCCTGGTGGCGCAGTGGGTTAAGCAGCGCACTATGAAGCAAACCGCAGCCACTGCAGCACGAGTTCGATCCCTGCTGCCGGCCAGGGAG
>JAGFMF010012271.1:2831920-2867031 GCA_019455555.1 Galemys pyrenaicus
TCCCCGCTCTCTGTGGTGAATCCTCTCGCCCCCCGACACCTCTGGTCTGTGCCCCACTGCTTGTATGCATAAATAAATAAATCTTTAAAAAAAAAAAAGAATGAATCCACAGAGTGTAAGAGTGTCTCAATATTCACTGTTTCAGATGAGAGAATATGAATTCCATGCATTAATTCTCAAGTAGAGTGTTTGCATGTTTTACTAGAAGTATAAGCCTGTCATTCAGTTTTGGGATCCCTCAGGACTGTTTATGTCCACATTTTCTTTTTGAAGGCCTCTAATTGCCCAGACGCCTATAGTGCTGGTTTCAAACCTTTTTGCTCTCGGGTTTTTCCCCAGTTCTGCATCTAATGAATGAGTTTGCCAGTCTCATGTATCAGTATTGTTCAACTGGGATCAGCCAGTTAGGAAATGGAGGTGACAGTTTCCTCCCACACCCTCAACACACACGTTGTGGTTCCAGTTTCCTTTGGTAGCCCTTAATTCTGGTTATGTCATCTCTGCCCTCTGGACTTAGGGTACTAATGGCTTCCTGCTCTTGGTGATCTCTGGGGTACCTCACTGGCTAGTTTATCTTCTTAACTCTTTCTTTATCTATGTGATCAGCTCTCCAAAGTGAAACCTGTTTTAAATAGACGATTTTTATTTCTTGAGTGGTAAGATCACATTGTCACAACTTAGAACAGCTCATTTATCAGGAATATTTAAGCAGTGTAGGAAGCCTTCAGTTTTTAATTGCCTTGGCAGACATATGCATGACCCTCAATGCCACGAATGGTATACAACTTTAAATTTGGGTCTTTGTGATGTATTGATATGAGTGAAGCAGAAAACATCCATACTATGTAATAAACATACTTGTTGGAACCAAGATACCATACTATTAAAACTCTTAGACCTGTGTTTTAGCAAAGAGAATTGTATTATTTTTTTTGTGTCAAACTTCCAAGGACAACAAAGGATGCAGCCAGTACTTGAGACCCAGGCAAATGCCAGATTCTTCCTTACTGTCAGCACTGAAGGCAGTATGAAATATTTGTAGTGAGAATTGTGTACTTGATCACAGTATGATTGTTTAGAAATGGAACATGATGTGGTTATCTAAAGAGACCCTTTCAAAAGTTATCTAGCTTAAATACATTACAGTTCTTGTTAGTGTCCGCATGGTCTGCTTTCAGGAAGAGGTATGTCATGGATGAACCTTGGCACAACAGACTCCACTGTGGAGGCGCTCTACTAAGTAAGCCACGCAGTTAGCTAATACTGAATAAAGAGTAGAAGATTTATTTCAAGGAACAAAGACAAAAGGAGTGAGAGGATAATTACCTCAGTTTTTCACCAGACATAATCACCTGCTCTTATTTCCTGGTCAAATGTTGGTTTATTTGTCTTTAGGTTTTGTACAGTATTAGAATACTGTGAGGGAAATGATCTGGACTTCTACCTGAAACAGCACAAATTAATGTCGGAGAAAGAGGCCCGATCCATTATCATGCAGATTGTGAATGCTTTAAAGTACTTAAATGAAATAAAACCTCCCATCATACACTATGACCTCAAACCAGGTATGTTTAACTTTTAGGTGGCTTTTCTTTGGCTTTATAAGTGATTTAAAACTGTAAAGTTGGGGAAGTTGGCAAAAGCTAAGAAGGTGTAATTAACATCTGACTTTGAATTGCCTGGGTAGGTGTGGGAATAAGAGTCCTGGCCATGCCGTGCCGTGCTGGGTTTGAAGGATGGGTTGTAGTAAATGCTCTGAAGGAACAATGTGCTTGTCTTTAGAACTTGGGCAGGTCATGATGTCAGTCTGATTAAGAAAGAACTGTTTTGGCAAGTTCCATTTTGCTCTTTCCCATTACTCATACTGTGTAGCAGTTCCTCTGCTCCAGGTCTGATAAGTACCCCAGAAATTAATGACTTACTTTGCACACATGCCTTTCATTAAATCCTGAGCAGTTTTCCCTGTTTTTTTTTGGGGGGGGGGGGTATGGTTACTATCCTTCACAATGATCTACAGAGTAGAGGGCAATTAGATTTCTTACCTCTTTTTTTTTTTTTTTTTAATTCTCCACTGTTTTTCAGAAGTCTGCAATTGTTATGGTTGACATTTCTAACCAGCTAAGCTTAAGGGTTAGGAAGATGATCTTCTGATATGGATAATTACTTGCTTTACTCTTATGGTAGCTACATATGGAACTCACTGTTTGCTGTTCATTATGGTTCTAATTCAATTAAGACCAAAAAAATTCATTACAGTGAAGTGAGTTTTTCAAAAGATGGCAGTTGTGTGATTGGGTCTTGCATCAGTGACTCTAGCATGTTTCCTGCCATCATGGCTGTAGGTGGCGCTGTGGCACTAGCTTTGATTCCTTTGATTTTTTACCCACCCCCCCCCCCCAAAAAAAAAACAATTGCTGTTCTAAACAGGGTGGTTTAGAGATTCTTACAGAAAATTTAGATGAAACTTTCCCACCATTTTTGACCAACTGTACAAGTGATACTTTGGTGGGTTTTTTCCTGCTGCTCATAGTAGTGGTTTTGGCACATGAAGCATGTGATTCTTGGAAAACAGAAGTTTTTAGCCAGACACTGAGGACTCTTCCAGCATTTGGAATCTGGATAGTTTGGTACAAGGATTTATGTTATTTTAGTTTAGTTTAGTTTATAGGCCTGGATTTTGTTGTTGTTGTTGTTTTGTGGTACAAGTTAATAATTATATTATGACTTCAAGAATTTTTAAAATAGGGGGCCTTCCTGGTAGTGCAAGGGGTTAAGGTGCAGCACTATGAAACTATCCGCAGCCACTACAGCACGAGTTTGATCCCTGGTCAGGGAGCTGATCCACATGGTGCAGCAGACCTCTCCTGTCTCACCCACTCCTCCCCTCAGCAGTATATTTCAGTCAGTCTGCCTGTTCTGTTCCCTACTCTGGTGAATCCTTTCACCCCCAGCACCTCTGGCCTGCACCCCAGTTGTCTTATGCATAAATAAATCTTTTTTAAAAAGAATTTTAAAAATGTATAATTTGATATATTTAGGACTATTTAGACTTAGTTGTATAGTTAGGATGCTTTTTATTGCTGAAATGGTTACTGTCAAACTCTACACAAGTCAAATTGGTTTTCCTATTGGTCACCTAAGGTACATCTTAGACTTTATGGAGTGGAGTAAAGAAGGAAGAAATTATCACCTTAGGAGTTTTGCACTTCTGATAATATTGATATCTGTATCTTTTTGTCACATAGGAAAATTAATTGGCCATACACTTTATAATTCATGGATTTCCCCACTAATTTTTAGATACACATTTTGTTCTTTTGGCATTGAATACTCTAGACGATATATATTTATTTTTGTTCCTTTCAAATGATTACTTTGTGTTCAAAAACCTTTCCTCATCTTGCTCCTATTAACATTACTGGCATCTTTTTTAAAATTAAGACTTTATATTTTAGAGCATTTTAAAGTTCTAGCAAAATGAATGGGAAGACAGAGGTTTCTCGTGCACATTCTTTTCCTACCAGTGAATAACCTTCTCCATTATTAATATTCCCACCACAGTGATACATTTGTTACAGTTGATGAACCTACATCTCTGGTTGTATTATTGTTCACTCTTGGTATTGTACATTCTGTGAGTTTGGACTGTGTTTAATGACATATATCCAACCTGGTATTATTATACAGCTTATTTTCACTGCCCTATATATCCTCTGTGCTGCTCATGTTTACCCCCTCCTCTTATTCCAGGGACTATTTCATAAGAGTTTGATTTAGTTGTCCCCTTCTTGTCTGTTATTACCTTGAATTTTTTCTTGATTAGCGAATCTTTTTTTCATGAAGATTTTTATCTTTATAGGTAATATTCTTTTAGTAAATGGTACAGCATGTGGAGAGATAAAAATCACAGATTTTGGTCTTTCCAAGATCATGGATGATGATAGCTACAATTCAGTGGATGGCATGGAGCTAACATCACAAGGTGCTGGTACTTATTGGTAGGTATCTGGGAACCTAACCAGGCTGGCTGGTGGAGATGTGACCATGCTGTTCTGGAGCATTGGTGGTTAATGATTAATGCCTGCTTTTATCTGCTTATGTGTGAACCAGAACATAATTTCCTCCCCGAATAGTTACTGTCCTTATTACAGCTTGACTCTGTATTTATGTTACTTTGTCTTTATTTTTCTTTTCCTTTCTTGAAAACTATTGAGAGAGATCGTATGTGACCAGGTATTTGAGCTGTGTGTTTCCTCCATAGACTGGCACAACTGAGTAGGCAGATTATGAGTCATTCATGTAAATACTAAGAATGGCTTTGTGAAAGTCAGATGGACCTTGAGGGTATTATGCTAAGTGAAATAAGTCAGACAGAGAAAGACAATACTGTGCAATCTGTCTTCTCATGTAGAATAAAAAACACCCCCTTTCCCACCCCGCTACCAAACTCACAGATACAGAGAACAGATTGGTTGTTGTCAGAAGCAGGGGCTTCGGGTGGTTGAAATCGATGAAGGGGTAGGGGTCAAAGGCACGAACTTCCAATTTCAAAATATGTAAGTCCCGAAATGTAATGTAATGCTGGAATATAAAAATATGTCAGTATAAATATATAGTACTGGAGGAGAGGGACAACTTACTGTGTATTCCTGGGAGTCTTAGAACATATTCCTGTGGATACATGGGGTTAGTGCAATGTTGTATGTCAACTTAATCTCTATTTAAGATTTTCTTAATAAATAAATAATAAATTGGATAGTACCAGCATAGAAAAAGATAGACTAATAGAACAAGAAAAATCCCAGTAACACCTAGGACTGTGTACACACTTAATATAGAAAGGTGCATTGCAGGCCATGAGAAAGAGAAGACTGCTCTTTAAACATCTTCCTTTTATAGCTGTTATCTATAAGAAACCAGATGTTACTCAGCCAAAACAAAAGCAGTGCAATAAACTAGAGTCTGAGGCTGGTATGAGACTGTACTTATTCCTAACAAGGGTTTAAAATGCTTTCTAATTGTATAAGCTTCTGTAAGTACAATATATGCTATATTTATACTGTTGTAATCCTGGTTGAATTTTTTTACATACTTATGTTTCATATTAGATTTTACTTGAATAAAATGCCGTCTGCCAATTTGAACCTCTTACCTAGTAAACAAATAAACCCAATCCAGAAAGGCTATGATGTAGCTTGCCCAAGAAGAAGGAGTCAGATATGATGGAATTAAAAAATTACAAACTTTCTAGGATAGGATCTCCTTGGTGGTGCAAGGGTTTAAGCACTGCACTATGAAGCATACACAGCCACTGCAGCACAAGTTCAGTCCCCATTCAGGGAGCTGACCCACATGGTGCAGCAGACCTCTCCTGCCTTGCCTGCTGCTCCCTTCAGCAGTGTATTTCAGTCAGTCTGCCTGTTCTGTTCCCCACTCTGTCTCTGGTGAGTCCTCTCACCCCCCCATACCTCTGGCCTGTACCCCAGTTCTTGTATACATAAATCTTTTTTTAAAGAATTAAAAAATAAAATTCTAGGACAGTAGTATTCCTTAAAGCCCTTCTCTTTATCTTGGTAGTAACCCTAGGGGTGGAGTGGAGTAGGGAGAAGAATGGCCCTAACTACTTTGCAGTACAAATGCAAGTCTCTCTCTTCATGGGTTAAGAGGATGAGGGATTCGTTTCCAGAGTTGCTTGAGGATGATGGACCCTCATGAACTGAGAATTTGTGAAAATCAGAATGTAAAATAACCACAGCATTCCCTTGAAATCTAAACAGGAAAAGTGAGCACAATTTGCCAAGAAATTTATCCATTTTTGTCAGCCATGTTCTAAATGGTTTAGCTAACATTTCCTCCTAACTATTGCCATCCATCATCCCCCAGTCACTTCTCCCTCAGCTAGTTCTGTCTGCCTAGTTTGTGACCTATTGACAATCCTACTTGTCACTGTTAACTACTTTTGCGGGTGAGAATCATAAAAGATACTTGTAGCTCGAGCATATTTCCTTCCTCCCTCCCTCTCATCAGAAAGGTATGTTAACAGAACTTCCCTTTTACTTCTGAGGTGGTAATGCAAAGTGCCTTACTGGAATGTGTGACTCCCAACAGAGTGTCCCTGGTAGCACTAAGGGAAGGGTAGCACATGCTGTTACATCCCGAGATCAGTTGGCCAGATCACTTAGCTTTGGGTCTGAAGGACTATAGGCCTTAGCAGAAATAGTCACTGCCTGGGAATGAAGGTGTTGAGAGAAGAAGAGGTTGTCATTCACCATACAGGAATAGCCCTGTCCCCCTCAGTTAGACCTTGATAAAAAAGAATCAAATGTTGCTGAAAATTCTATGTATACAAAATTCCTACTTTCCCTTGTTCCTTATTATTTGTGGAGGTGGTACCTATAATGAAAATCAGTCTCTAAATTAAAAGTATGAGATTTTAGGTTTAAAATAGAAGCTACACTTAGTGTGTTTATTCACTTTGGTGGTTATTGTGGGTTAGTGTTCTTGTCACTAAATGATATAAAAATATCTGCTCTTGGAAATTCTGGAAGCAAGTCTATAAGCCTCTGCTATATAAACTCACTGGAAATTAGATTTGAACTTTTTGCTAACTTACTCTGTTTTTAAAAGGTAAAGCTTTTTCACATTAAGTCCGTTATCTCATTGCTACCTATTTCTACTTTTGCTAAGCTATAAAGAGTCAGTAATTGGAATTTAAATAAAAATTATACAATGTTTGGCATTTGCTTCACAGTAATTTATTGGGGGATGAGGGATAAAAGGGTTGGATGTAAACAAGTTTGGCCATATGTTGATGGTAATTGAGGAAAGATGATAGTTACTTGGGGATTCATTTTACTGTTCTTTCTACTTTTGGTTATATTTGAAGAGTTTTTGCAATAAAAAGGTAGAGAACTACCAAGAAAATTAAATTTTATAGATTTCTATGAAGATTTTAAAAGTCTCTACTGGTAGAAACACTGTTATAATCACCATCTCTAATATCCTCTTACCATGTCCCATCTATAAATAGATGGGAAGACATAATAAATTTTAATCGACTATAGTATTTGGTTGTTCAGAATTCTTCTGTTTCAGTGCTTTTAAATAAGTGACCCATAGGGGGCCTCCCAGGTGGCGCAGTGGGTTAAGCAACGCACTATGAAGCAAACCACACAGCCACTGCAGCATGAGTTTGATGCCTACCCCGCCAGGGTGGTGACCCACATGGTGCAGCAGACCTCTCCTGCCTTGCCCACTGCTCCCCTCAGCAGTGTATTTCAGTATATCTGCCTGTTCTGTTCCCCACTCTGTCTCTGGTGAATCCTCTCATTCCCCATACCTCTAGCCTGTACCCCAGCTCTTGTATGCATAAATAAATAAATCTTTAAAAGTAAATAAGTTACCTATAGACTGAGCTTTGAGAATCATTTTTCTGTATGAGAATTTTGTTGTTGAAACATGTATTTTTTAATTTTTATAATTTATATATATTTTATATCATTGTTCATTTTTGTACAATGTTTGCTTTCTTGGGTGTAGTCCTCATAGAATTCCCATCACCAGTTCACCCATGTATCATTATCATAGTTCCTTGTCCTCTTCCCACCTTTGTTTTGATCCCGCTCTCTATTTATAGTTGCCTGTTTATTTTTGTTTTGTTTTTATTTTATTTTTCCCCCTGATCCTTATTTTTCCTATAGTGAAGCCATCTGATATTTTTCTTTTTTCTTCTGACTTACTTCACTGAGCATAATCCCTTCTAGTTCCATCCATGTTTCTACGAATGCCCTTAGTTTATCTTTTTCGATTGCTGAATAGTAGAGAATAGATATTTTTTAATACAATTTTCTCTAGTATCATAGAGCAAACTGTCTTTTGCTCTCCCTCCTGAAAGCCTTGATAGGTAACTAGAATGCTTGTTATTTTCATTATTATTTGGGTGATAATTTGTTTATTTGTTCATTTTATAGATGGGAATACTGAGACCTAAAAAGTGGGTGTCAGGCTTATACTATCACTGGCATTGCCGTTTGTATTCTAAATATTTGCCTAGATCATTACTCTTTATTTGGACAAATTCAATAATTTCAATTATTTTCTATAAAAAAACAATTTCTTTTTTTCCCTGCCACCTCCATAAAGGAGTTTATAATATGTTGAAATGGTCATTTTAGAATCAAGGTGCTAGTTATATATTAAGCAGCATTTTTAAGTTCTGTATTTTGAGGATTCAAGAACAGTGAAAACTAGGGCCCAGGCAGGGCTTAGTGGAATTTAGAAGAGCTGGCCTTTTATAACTTCTTCATCCTATATTTTAATTTCTTTGCCTTTTCTGTTCTTTGTGAGTTCTGTACCTGTATTTCCATATTCCAGTGTGTAGCTTTGGCTAAAAGTCTTCATATCAAGATAATCTATGTCAGAGGTCTTAATCCAAAAATGAATGCTAAAATAATAAAGAAGAATATTGTGAAAAGGATGCACTTCTTTTGTGCTGCCTCCCTCCCTTTTTTTTAAAGTTCAGTTTTATGTTCCTGTTTTTACAAAATCCCAACATCTCAACATTTTCTGCTTCTTAGCTCTTGTGATTCCAAGCTTTAAGTTTTGATTTTTATACCAGAAGCACAGCAGGGTCTAAAACAGAGTTCTTCATAGAATTGATTTTGCCATCATGAAATCGCAGGCATTGATCTATTATCTTCAGAATACTAACCTCTAACTGTGCCATGACTAAGATGCCAGGCAGTGGGGAGAAGCATATTTGTCTGGTTCCTAAATGCCAAGAGGCACTTACCTTTCACACCGTACAATTTGGTGTGGTTGGCTGCTCAGCTTGTCTTTTTAGAGGCCAGGATGGGTGGGGAGGGAATGAATTCAGATGAGGCGTGAGTTGAGCTAATAACTAGTTTGTTTAGTTTTCTTCCCCTGTACTCTTTGATAGTCTTCCAGTAAGCCCCTGATACCCTTGAAGTAGAAAGTGAATATCCTGGTCCAGCTTTCCAAAAGAGGCTACCTTAAAAAGACAAAGTACCTTGGTTCCATTATAGATTTGTACTGGGTCTTAAATTCATTTAGACTGTGAAGTAATTATTTTAAAGACATCTTCAGCTAACATGAAAGGAACCCCCACCACTTCTGGTTACAGTTGTTGATGCAGCTATCATAAAAGAGGTGTACTTCTTTTGTTTCACCTCCACACACTTAAAAACTAGGTTGAGTGAGACTAATACTATGCATATCCTTGGAAAAGGAGGTTGGGGTGGGTGAAGTAGGGACTAAGAATATTTGCTTCTCAGTAAATTCAGGAATGTATTTTAAGGCTTTATAGAACATTATTGCCTCAAGTTAGTGTCTATTGCATTGATTTTCTCCAGCTAGATCTAAGTTGCTCGTTCTGTTAAAAGTTATTTACAACAAGGTTTTCCACTTTGACTCCGTGTGTGTGTGTTAGACTTATTCTCACTGTTCTAAGAGTTTGTATTTCCCTTTGTTCCAGGTATTTACCACCAGAGTGTTTTGTGGTTGGGAAAGAACCACCAAAGATCTCAAATAAAGTTGATGTCTGGTCAGTGGGTGTGATCTTCTATCAGTGTCTTTATGGAAGGAAGGTAAGGAAGGCCACATGGTGGTTTGACTTCCGTCTTGGGTGGTACCTTCAAACAGCGGCACAGTGTGGATTTTTCACTTCAAGTTAATCATTGGGTTCTACAAAATGGAATCCTGAAAGTTGTGATTTGAAGAAAATATAGACTTAAAGGCTTTCTGCATAAGCAGAAATGCTCAACCCTAGGGCACCTAATGAATTCTACTGGGCTGCTGAAACATGAATTTTTTTGCTGTTCTCAATTAGATTCAGGGCATGTTTTGATTCTGTTAATATGTGTAGGGAATTATATGAAGTAGTTTATTAAAGTATAATTTCCCAAGAGTTATTCTTAAGGGCCCTTAGAACTGAAACTTGAAATATCTGTAGGGTCTTCTATTCCAACCACTCCATTAGTTAAAACTATTACTAATAAAAAGCATACTTTATATTTCTGTCATGGTGAGGGGGTGTCATAAAGTATTCATTATTACCTCTGATCAAGAGGATATATCATTTGAACAAGTAATAGCCTAGTTAGTGAACTACATCTAATCAATTTTCACATTTTTTCCCCTTGAGAACCCACCTTATAAATGTATATATTAGGATTAGGGTGCAGATAGGTATTTATGTTTGTATTTCTGCCAACAGTGTGTCTGTGTCTTTTATGCCTCCCCATTCATTAGGCTGTGGGTATCAGCCATTTGTGAATTCTAATACTCCTCTGGACTCCTAATGTTTTGATTATAATCTCTAGACCAGGCTTTTAATTCAGCCTTTCATTTCCTCTTTAACTTCCCCTTGGTCTGTCTGTCTTTATCCTACCTCTCTAAAATGAGGAAATTATTCAGAACTAGTAGGGTTAATTATTATTTATACTCTGTAATAATGTGGGAGGACTACTGATAATGGTGGTGGAATTTATCTAGAAGAAAATTGTTTGCAATCTTTTAGTAGAAACTGTAGAGATAACACTACATTTGAACTTCTTTTTCAAGAGTAAACTGGAAAATGGTAATTTGGGCACAAAGGAAGCCACTAAATAGCACCAAGTCTCTTCTTTTCCCCTCTTTGTTCTTGCCCTTCTATTCTTCTACTTCCTTTTCCATCCCTCATGGTCTAGGTCTTGGGTCTGCTGGTGGTGCACATAGGTACAGTTTAGGCCCCACATGTAGCACTCAGGGCAAAAGAGGTTGCTGCTTGTCGCTCTAAATCCTCTTATTGGCTGTAAGCAAAGCTAGCAGAGCTGTTACAGACATGGCAGATACTGCTTCTGGTTCCAGCTCTGCTTTAGCCTAGATGTTGGGCTCTGAGTAAGTTCCTTAAGCTCTAACCTTCTACCCTTCATCTGTAAAATGGAAGGATTAGGGATGTTTTTCAAAGTTGTTCTAGCAGTCTCATTGAGACGTTTCTTTCACTTCCCTATGGTTTTGAATTGTATTCTCTTTTATTTTAACCAGGTACTCATCTTCATTTATTCATTTGTTTTGTTTTTATCTGATAGCCCTTTGGCCATAACCAGTCCCAGCAAGACATTCTACAAGAAAATACTATTCTTAAAGCTACTGAAGTGCAGTTCCCACCAAAGCCAGTAGTAACACCTGAAGCAAAGGTAAGGTCTGGCTCCTGACCAGTGAAAACAGCTGCTTTGTCTTATTTTATTTCTCTGGGTAACAATGGGTAGATTATTCAATACAAATTTAATTAGTTAAAAAAGCCCTCCTTCTAAATGTATTTCTCCAACCCCTAATCTTTTTCCCTATTTCCTCCCATGACAAATATTGGTTAAGTACCTGTTAAATACTAGATACCGTTCCAGGTGGTAGAGATAGAACAGTGAATCAGGTAGCCATGGATGATACAGGTGAAGTCCTTGCCCTAAAGGAATTTACATTCCTCTAGGGGACAAAAACAATGACTAAAAACAGATTCCAGATGGTGTAAGTGTTAGGTAGAAAATAAATCCAAGTATGGGGGTGAAGAGGTGGGAACCTCTCTTGATGGTATGGTCAGAGAAAGCCTCAGCAATTAAGTGAAGTGTTTTGAGCAGTCGTGAGTGATGTGAAAGTGGGAGCCGTGTGTAGAGTTGGGAGAATAATATTCCAAGTAGAGAGAGGTGAATGAAACTCAGGCATGGACTTAGTAAAGCCACAGGGCAGAGAGGGGTGAGTGGCAGGAGAGGCAGCATGGCAGATTGTACGGTGTGAAGGGAAGCAGCTGAAGTAGGTTTGATGGGGGCAACCACATGAATTTACAATGGCAGCTGTGTAGAGAGAAAATTAAAAGTAAAAGGGGTATCCAAGCTAAGATAACCTGTTCAGCTCCAGTTCCAGGTATCTCACTAAGAATGACTCCTTTTTAAAGACCTAAGGATCCTTATGTTCATTTCTGTGACTTTGTTTATATATTCTAAATGCAAACAAATCAGGCAACTACCTGTAGGTGTCTTTGATTTTGAAAAACCATGATTGGTAGTATACTTTTGTGTTTTGTTAATTAAAAGTGAAAAAAAATAGAAAATCGCTCACTTCATGATTTAGATTTTTCTAAATAGATCATTTTTTTATAAAGAGTGCTTTTATATTCATAGCAAAATGGAGGGAAAATATTGTGTCCATATATACTTTCTGTGGGCTGAGCCATCCTCTTTGCCCCCACCACACCCCCACTCCTCAGCTATCAGTACCCACAGCAGAGTGGTGCATTTGTACGTCAGTGAGCCAACATCAGACATCATCACCTTACTGTAAAGTACGGACTTGGATAGTAGTGACATTTTAGATTTTTTAAAACTGGCTAATTTATTTAGAAATAATTATATTACAAGACTGATAAGTAGAGCCCTCTAGTTAAAAATATAGGAAAAGACTGATAGTCTCTTTAAGGACTGTCATAAGAGCTGTGGAAACTGACACCATATAACCCTTGTACTGAGGCAAAGGAAATTAGAATGTCTCTGTGTCTATAGTCCTCTTGGGGAAGCAAGTCCTGTTCAAGTTTTCTCACCCTACAAGCCTGTGTACCTGATCCTTTGCTTAATGGCCTTTTAGGAGAGAGAGACAGAGGGAAACACACACCAGTCTGTGACACACTGTAGTGTGTCTCCTCTCCTGCATGTGTGGATAGTTTGTCATTAAGATTTCTACTTCTTGAGCCTCCCTGGTGGCACAGTGGGTTGGGCAGTGCACTGTGAAGCAAACCGCAGCCACTGCAGCACGAGTTCGATCCCTGCCACTGGCCAGGGAGGGGACCCACATGGTGTAGCAGACCTCTCCTGCCTCGCACGCTTATGCCCTCAGCAGTGTGTTTCAGTCAGTCTGCCTGTTCTGCTCCCCACTCTGTCTCTGGTGAATCCTCTCACCTCCCTGGACTCTGACCTGTACCCCAGCTCTTGTATGCATAAATAAATAAATCTTTAAAAAAAAAAAAAAGATTTCTACTTCTTCAGGAAGTTCACCAGAGTCCATGGTTTACAGATACCGAACTGTGAAATGTGTGCCCATGCAGACCAGTCAAGGCGGAGAGGCTTGTGCTGGTTTTTCTCCTTTGGGCAGTTAGCAGTCATGCCCCTGTCCCCCTCAGGACTGGTTCAGATGCCCTTTTGAGAGGAGTCAGCAGGTACAGAGAGGTGCTGCTGCTGCTGGCACACTGTGGTGGTGTGAGTCTTCCTCTCACCTTCTCTGGGTCTAGCTGTGGTTTCCAGGAAAGGCCCCGAAGCCCCTTTTCTAGGGGCTCTGTTTGCTCTGGGCACTGGCAGCTGCTCTAGAGCCCTCTGGGTTCTCTCTGGGGTTGCCTGGATTGTCTACTTCAGGCTTCTTCAAGAAACTTTCCTTTCAGGCATTTATTCGGCGATGCTTGGCCTACCGAAAGGAGGACCGCATCGATGTCCAGCAGCTGGCCTGTGACCCCTACTTGCTGCCTCACATTCGAAAGTCGGTCTCCACGAGTAGCCCTGCTGGAGCTGCTATCGCATCAACCTCTGGGGCATCCAATAACAGTTCTTCGAATTGAGACTGACACCTAGGCCACAAACTGTTCAACACACACAAAGTGGACAAATGGCATTCAGCAGCGGGTTTGGAACATAGCGAATCCGAATGGATCTCATGAAACCTGTACCAGGTGCTTTTATTTTCTTGCTTTTTTTTCCCATCCATAGAGCATGACAGCATCGATTCTCATTGAGGAGAAACCTTGGGCAGCTCTGGCCCGGCCTCATAGGAGAAGGCCCCGCCCAAGGTTCCGGCGTCAACGGCCACTGCCTGTGGCTGCTCTGAGTGAGGAAAAAATTAAAAAGAAAAACTGGTTCCATGTACTGTGAACTTGAAAAACATGCAGACTCAGGGGGGGGGGTCCCTGATGCAGTGCTTCAGATGAAGAATGTGGACTTGAAAATACAGACTGGGCTAGTCCAGTGTCTATATTTAAACTTGTTCTTTTCTTTTAATAAAGTTTAGGTAACATCTCCTGAAAAGCTTGTAGCACAAAGGCTCAGCTGGGGATGGTGTTTGACTTTGGAGGAAAAAAGTTGCTCTTGCCCGTTAAAGGCACTAGAGTTAGTGTTTTATCCCTAAATAATTTCAGTTTTTAAAAACATGCAGCTTCCCTCCCCCTTTTTTTATTTTTGAAAGAATTACATTTGGTCATAAAGTGAAACCCGTATTAGCAAGTACGTGGCAATGTTCATTCCAATCAGATGCAGCTTTCTCCTCCGTCTGGCCTCCTGTTTGCAATTGCTTCCCTCATCTCAGTAGGGAAACTGAGTGGGAGCACTGAGACTGGTTTTTACCATTGGACAAAGAATGAGGCTAGAAGACTGCAGTTTGGAGTCTCTCTCTAGGTTTTCAACTATTTCTTCACAATTTGAACACTTGACGGTTGTCCCTTTTAATTTATTTGAAGTGCTATTTTTTTAAATAAAGGTTCATCTGTCCATGCAGTCCCCTTGGATTCTCTGAATGTGGTACCTATGGAATCTGTTCCAAAGGTAGGCAGAAAATGGGCTTGGGGAGCCAAATGCTCCAGGGATCAGGACTTCCTTCCACAGTCTCTGTGTGCTTGCCTGACGGTGTACATTTCTTGTTAACCACCTTATTAAAACTTGATCGGCACATAAGCTTTCCTCTGTTAGATCTTTTGGCAGGAAACAACCTCTAGTCCTCTCAGTTTTGTGGGTGTATGCTGCTGTGTGTGTGTGTCTGTGTGTGCGTGTGTGCACACACATTGTCTCTCACTTTCATAGGTTCCTCAAATGGAATTAAAAATTTATCTTCAGGGAAATAGGTATTTCAAATGTGAACATTCTTTTAGAACTTACTTTTTAACTTGGTTGTTTCTGAGCTGTGTGGCCAGCTGAAATGGGAGATGCGTGCCCCGCCGTGCCCGTGAGACAGCAGAGCAGTTGAGAGAGGGAAGGAGGCCAGAGCTTGAACATGTGGTGGCCAGCTTGGAATGTTACTGACATATGTGGCAAGAGGGCCCAGCCAGAAATATTTAAAGATGCAGCATTCAGGCATACAAGTTCCCTGGACAGCAAGGAGGGAAGTCAGGACAGGCAAGAGAGCTTGTAGCTAACTCCTAACTCTAGTATTTCTTTTACGTGTGAAAATGCCACTGATGACACATTTTCCAGGACCTTTGTTGGTTTTGTGGACATCCCTTTCTCTCCCCAGTATCAGGTGATTTTAAGGGAAGATGGAGCATTCCAAGTTGGAGAGCAGTTCCTGGGAAGGTATTGTCTGGTGAACTACTGGAAGGAAGTCCACTCAGAGCAGAGCGCTCGGTGCCTCCAGCTTTCCAAAGCCATTTTATTGCAGTTTTTATTTGTGTACACACACATGTATACACACATGTGTGTGCACATGTGATATATACATGTGCAGTGCTTTTTTTTTTTTCACCATTGCTTTCAAGCTGTTAAGCAGAGAGTATCCATGGGTCTTAGTAGTTGAACATCACGTTGACAGGACGGTGTCTACATGTGAAGAGATGAAGTTGAAATTGTTTAAATTTATGCAAAGCAATTTTCATTACTTTTTTTCCTCCTTCATATTCACTGTTCAGAATTTTTTTTTCACTTTTTTTTAAGGCTCAGAGAATGTGGTATCTTTAAGCCTTCCCTCTTCTGACTTCCCACCTTTTTTTCCCCATGGACTTGTCAATGAAATTGTAGGAATTCTATTTGTTGAGCTACCTTTTCTGCTCCATCCTGAAGGAAGGGCTGCCCTTTCCCCCACTTTCCCTGGGCCCTCGGTGTGGTTGGAGTGAACTGGACTTGGTTGAATGTGGGGAAGGCCTCTGTCCACTGCAGGGCCACGCCCCAGAGAACATAGCAGAATGATGATCTTTGCAGGACAGTCAGTGAATTTAGTGGGATTTTTCCATGACTTGTTTTGTTAATATGGGTTTCACTTTTTCCAAGGATAATCCCTGATTGCCACTATGTTGATTGACTTGAAACAATGACCAAAAAATATATTAATTTGTAATTAAACCCAGCTAGACTGTTTTGACCTTCCCAGATTTGGCGGGTGGGAAGGGCATTAAAACAAGTTTTAAGAAGTGAATTTCCAAGCCTCTTGGTTTTACTCTAGATCTCATGCTGCAAACAGAGCCAGAGCTCTTTGCAAGAGCCAGCTGAGTGCTAGGGGACATCACAGGCGGGGCGGGAATGTTTTGTTCATGCAACACCTTATGTAGCTCTGATGTACGTACAATGGCTGTGTTTGTTGGTGGGGATTTACTAGGGTAGGGAAGGCTCAGCCATCAGTTCACAGTGCAGGGCTGAAGGCACTGGGTCCTGGGAAGGGGTGAAACAAGGGTGTAAAGGAGAGGAATAGGTCTCTGAGTCTTCCCCATAAGATGGGCACCTTGAAGTAGAGACTCTCCAGTAGGAGCCTTGTGCACCCCACTTCTGTGGCTGACCTGGGTACATCTGCTCTTTTTAGGCTTGTTTGCTTCCTTCTAGTAGAGGAAGGACAGGTTTTCTTCCAGTTGAGATTAGCATCTAATATTAGCTGTCCAGTGCATGGCCACACCCCAAAGAGCACTTGTGTTTTTTAATTTTTTAATTTAGATAATAACTTGTAGACTCCTAAAGCCAGAAGCAGCAGGTCTTTGCTTAGCAGGACAAGCACTTCTAAAAAGCAAATTCTGCAACTAACTTGACCTACCTTGGCAATTTTTTACTTATTGAGAATCTTTCCTTCTCTCCCTTACTCATCATTCTAATTACCCAAGCTCTTTTTGTCTGTAATTAAATTCTGCCTCGGGTGAGTGGGGGAAGAGATGTGGTGCACAAACTAGTTGGGGTATGGGAGTCCCTGCTTCCGGAGTCTGGGCCATAGAACTAAATCTGGCTCACCTCCACTTCTATAAGTTTCAGAGTTCTATAAACTTGCATGGTTGTAGAAATAAGGTATACAAGTGCCTGGCACATAAGAGGGAAATCAGAAAATGTAGTTTGAAAAAGATCGCAAGATCCAGTAAGGGGAAGAGCTGGTCCTGGAACCCCCAAGTTTGCTGGTTGAGGTTCAGAGCCTTTCTGCTCACTAGGGTGAGTAGATCACTGATAAGTCTTTTGGGAATCCTTCCCCTTTGACTTGAGATTCAATGTCAACTTTCTGTCCTGTGAGGGTCAGCTGCCTTCTTTTACCCAAGATGACCTGCAGCTGAATCCAGAAGGCCTTTCTCAGGCCAGTCTGCAGGCCCTGCCAGCAGCAGCAGCAGCACCTGAGAATGATAGAAATGCACATTCTCAGGCCCTTGCACTGTCCGTCGCCCAGACCAGTGCAAACTCTGAAGTCACAAGTCCTGCTTATGTGGCTGTCAGTCACTGCAGTATGGGTGAGTAGTGGGAGAGGGTGGCTGTCAGGCCTTGTTTAAACTTGCTCAGCTGGAAGATAGTTCACTATTATTTTCTGTTTCAAAAAGAAATAAAAATCTAACTTAAGCTCTGGGATCTAGGACCAATATCATACATACATTCCTTCATGGGGCTACCTAGGAGTGCCCCACAATACATCTAATACACAGGTGCCTCATGTTCTATCAAAAAACCATTCACTCCTTGGGGCAAAACTTCTCACCTGTGCCTTCTCTTAAACTATATGATCACTCGTTAGTACCTTATTGTGACTTGATGTGTCTGTCCTCTTACTCCTGAGCTCTTACTCCTGAGGGCCTACAGCTGCAGGCTGTGGGAGAGGGCCCAGACCTGGCTCTGCTTGGGAGTGCAGCCTACTGTCTAGTGAGGAGAGCTGGGATAGGGCTGCAGCTCTGCAGAGGTGGGTGAGGAGAGGTTGGCGAAATTGCAGGGTGAGAACGAGGGTTAGGAAGGAGTGATTAGGGATTCTGGCTGTTGCTGGGCTCTGTGGGTGGGTGGGGGAACCTGCCAGAGTCTGGGAAAACAGTCAGGCCTGGGAGCAGGTCTGAGACCTGGTGGGGGCAGAGAATACAAGAGCCCTATTGTGCTAGGGGAGCTCAGCAGGGGCTTGAGACAGACTGGAGTCAGAGACGGGTGTGGGGATGTGTGAAGCTGGGCAAGAGACCCCATGATGAGAAGGGGTCAGAGAGCAGCTGGCTGGCTGACTCAGCCCCACCCACCCCTGCCAGGGATCAGGCCACCGGGAAGTGCCCAGCTAGAGATCCAGGTGGTCTCAGCCTCCAGGGCAGCCTGCTACTGGGATGGCCTGCTCTGCTTGCTGTCCACGCCTTTTTACTCTGAAGACAGCTCAGGACAGGGCACAGCAGACAGGGTCAGTGAAGGGAATGGGCTTTCACTGCCATCATGCTGGAAGTCACCGCTTCACAGCCCAGGGGTAAGCAGAGGTACATTTTGACTGATTGCAACAGAGGAGGAGATGGACCCAGAGACTCTTGGTGACTGGTGGTAGGTGGAGCAGGGTTGGATGGCGTACTGCAGGCATGAAGATTTTTTTGAGGTGGATTCCCTGTGTATGGGCGCAGATTGCAGTTCTGCTCCCACTGGAGGCACATCTTGCTCCATTGTCAGGCTCTACTCCCCCAAGTTGCCTTCACTGCAACCCTCTCCACCCTCATGGCTAGCCCTTAGGAATCTACTAGGTTTCTCTTGGAAATCAAGCTAGTCTGCTAGTCTGCCCAGCAGTCCACTTAAGTTGAACTTAAGTGGAGCGATGGCCTTACACTTCACAGAACTTTCCTGCTTCATGCTCCCTAAGCCATCTGATCTTGTCATCTTGTGTTAGAATGACCAAATGAAAATTTGCCCTACCCAACCCTGGGCATCTCTGTCTTTTTGGTCCCCATGCCCTAGTTAGCCCTCTGCTTTGGCTTCCTCATGATTCCTGTCAGGCTTGAAGGGGGTGGGAGATGTGGAGATGCTTTAGGCCACTGCAAATGTAAAAAGCAACAGGTGTTGTTAGATGCCTCCTTCACACATGGGCCCCTGGAAAGATGTCTGCAAGACCTGGGAGGCCCCCATGCTGGTCTGTCCTGTTCCTAGAGGGAAGTCTGTCAAAGAGTCAGAATGGAGCCCCTTGGTGTGGCTCCCACGCCTTAAGGGAAGGGCATGATTCTGGGAAGGGAGATAAGGAACTTTTTTTTCCTGAAATTAATGTGAGGAACCATTGCTTCTTTACATCAACAGACTCACAACTCTCCCCACAACCTTAATGCTATCCCTGCTCTTCAGTGTACAGCGACTGGACAGAACTGCCCATTTTGGGAATTATAGCACAAGATGACAGTAGAGCTCACAAGAACTGCGTTTAGGTCACAACTCTGAGCTTGCTGTGTGACCTTTGCCAGGTGCTCACAGGTTGAGCCACAGATACCACATCTGTAAACTTCATTACTCAAAACATTGATTGAGAGCCTTATGCTTATTATGTGCTGGGCTTGTAATGTATCTGGGAACTGGTAAGTTCTCTCAGGGCAAGAGGAGGCCCCTGGGCCCTGGAGGGGTGCTCCTGTACCTACAGAGCCACTCCTGGCCATTTTGCCTCCAGGCCAACATCAGTGAGAGCCACAGAAGGCTGTTAGCAGGGACTGGTTTCTCCTGGCTCTGGAGGGTCAAGTACTAAGATTGGAGAAAAGCTCTTTCTGCTTTTCCTTCCTGAGTTGGGAGGAGGAGGAGGAGGCAGGAACCACAGAGCAGCCTTTGATGACATCTTGAAAAGACAGAGATGGAGGTGCCAGAGCTGTGGACAGTGTAGGTCCAGGCTGGGAGCGGTTCCTATACAGCTACCCATGTGCAGTGACCTTCTCCCCCAGCTCTGGCACCAGCTGGGTAGGACAGTAGAAGGTTCTGGGACCTATATGCTACACAGCTGCAGCTGGTTCTTAGGTTCTACTGCCCTTTCCTCCTTGGGGTACCTCATGCCAACTTCTGTGCCACTGAATACCACCTGGCTCCTGACCTAAAGCCTCCTGAGTGGAGGCAGGAGCCAGCAGAGAAGATTCTGGAGGCATTGGATTTGAGGCCTCTGCTGCAGCCTGCAACCCGGCTCAGTCCTGAGTCCCCTGTGCACAGCCTACTTTAGGGTTTATGACAGCCACACCATTATTGGGGTGATTCCTCCAACTGGGAGTTGGTATCCAAACTCCTTGACTCACAGGTAGGGAGTCTGCATTCCTTCTTCCTGGACAGAGTCATGAGGCAACTATCCCCTCCTCCTTGGGTTAAGGAAAGCTGGGCTGAAAGTGGGTACAAAGTGGCCCTCTGGGAATCAGGGAGGCGTGCAGGAGAACCCTTCTAGGTGTCTTTAACCAAAGGGAGGGAAAGTGGGCAGGGTTTTTCCAGGTTATATTTGTAGCCAGCCTGGGGTAAACCAGACAGAAGACAGCTCCACCATAGAACCCTCCACATACCTCCTATGTGGGTGTAGGGCAACAGTTCCTTGAGCTAACCAACGATCCCAAAGCCCTTCACACCTGAGTTGTAGCTGCCATTTTCTATAAACCTCATCTGCTGGAAGAGGTGAGGGCAAACCTTGACATTTAGGTTTGAGTCCCAAACAGCTTCCCTCTTTGGTCCTGTCCCTCCTGGAGGCCTCAGTGCTGTAGATGAGGGGGCGCCACATGGACTCAAAGAGCCGATTTCCTGTATGATGGCCTAAGGGTTTGAGGTGGAGCAACTTGGGGAGAGAGGGGGAATCTATCCAGGCCAGCCCATGCTTGGCCAACTTCCCCCTGGCTTGGAACGGGTGCATTTGGGAGGAATTCTTACCTACCTTGGTCACATCACTTAGCTGTTTCAATTAATCACTGACCATGTCTGTCTTTATATCCTCTCACCTCACCTGGCAATCCAGGGGTGTTCCTGTCTTACTCTCTTTTCCTAAGCTTTTGTTGTAGGTCCAGCTGCCAGGGGTGTCCACAGGCTTTGCTCTGCTTCCCTGGACACCATCTGGATAGAGAGGCTGCTGAGGCCCAGGACCAATGCACGAGGAACCCTGAGCACAGTGAGTTGTGACACCAGAGCTCCTACTGGAAGAGCAACTGGGGCCGGGAAGGGAAATGACTGGTTAAGGACTTGGGGCTAGTGATTGGCAGAGCTGGAATTCTAATTCAGCGCCAACCTCCAGGCCTTGCACGCCCCACTACCCAGGCTGGGCATTTGTGGACATGCATTGATGAGCCAACCAAAGTGTGCATCAGCGTGCTTCTACCTGGTTTTGCTTATACTGCAGGATACTATTTTCATACACTGTTAAAGCAAGAGGTGCTTAGTCAAGGAGAGGTGGTTGTCTCGTCCTCTTGGGAAAGGAAAGCACCCAGCGTTGTCATGGTAAACTGATAACTGACCTATGTGATTCTGGTGGGCAATGCGGGGTGGGGCGGAGGCAGGCAGGGCGAGGGTAAGGAATGAGAGACACCCTGGTGTGCGGTATAGCAAAGGAAGATGGGAAGCAGGGAGGGGCTCACATTCCCTGAACAGGCCATCCCTTTACACTTGACATTTATTTCTCAAGACAAGCTGGGATTCTTGTGCCATTTACACACAGGAATTGGGAGCTGGGAGAGCTTAACTTGCCAAAGTTCACACAAGGAGAGTAAAAGTCGGGGGGAACCAGGATTCCAGATGGGGGCTCTGACTCCAAGGTCTGTGCTCCTTACACTAAACTGCACACCTGCAGTGCCTGTTGCTGGGGCACTGCCAGTGCCTGAGGAGAGCCTTCTGTCAGCATCCATCCCACCCCGGCAGATTCCCTCCTGGCAAAAGTCCTCCAGGCTGGGTCATGGACCTCGTGAGGTCCCCACTCGGAGCCTGACGGCCTGGCACAGGGACAGCCTTTAAGTGGCTACTCAGCAGGAATGGTGAGAGGCTGGAGGCACAGAGAATGTCAGCCTTTCTTTGCAATGGGCAAGGGTCTGGATGCTGGTGAGGGGTCCCTCTGGAAGTGCCAGCCCTCACAGTACCCCCAACACTCCTGTGTGACCACATTCTGTCAGCAGCTGATCCCACACAGGGTCTTTAAGTAGTGGGGTACTGGGGTGGTTTCTCCACAGGGGAATTACCCAGATGTGGCCTGCTCTCTGCTCTCGGCCCTACAAGTTCAAGATCTAAGACAGATGGTGGCCACGGATGTGAGCCCAGATAGATAATCAGCAGAAAACAACGTGTAACCCTGGCCCACGGGAGCAGGAAGTCTTGGCCTTGGCAGAGAATAGAACAGCTTGAGAGAACTTGAACAAGCATCTGTCCACCCCCCCCCACCCCCCAAACAAAACTCTTCTCAGACTGTGACTCTGCTTCTATCTTCCCAGCAGCTGGCACGCGGCCAGCCAGCAGCCGGTGAGTGGAGAGGAGTGCATCTCCCGTGAGTGGGGTACGAGGTGTGCATGCGCTGGCTAGTGGAGGGTTTTCTTGGACCCACATCTTTCAAGGGTGTTGTCAAGTAGTTGACTTTGGCCCTGCTGGAGAAAAGCCAAAACCTACTTGGGCTGGGGATGGGGACCCTGCTGCAGAAGCTGGAGGGCTCCTTGGGAGAAGAGACCTGCCTGACTTCCCCTCTGGAGGAGAGGGGACCTCTGGGAGGACTATGTCCAGAGATAAGCAAATAGAGCTGGTAAGATGACAGAAGCAGCATTCTGTGTTCTGGCAGCTCAGAGAGGGAAAAGGCCATTTGCTAAAGCCGGCAAATGCTCTAATCTAATGGGTTATCAGTGTTGCGAAAGAGGGGAGGCTTGAAGGGTGATCTCTGAGGCAGCCTCAGCTGGGCCACTAGCCTGCAAGGGCAATGGGATGACACTTTCCACAAGAGTCGGATCTGAGGCCAGTAAAACTACGGTCACAAGCAGGGCCTTGGCTCAATAACCTGGCCAGGTTGGCCATGGACTGCCAACCATTTTTAGGGCCAAAGTGAATAGTGGGAATCTTCCTAGAGGTCAGTGGGTCATTTCCCCCTGGTGCTCACTTCAGGGCCTCTTAGGCCTCTAGAGACATATATTCCCTAAGAATCTTAGCTTAATACTCTCACTGCAGCCAGGGGGAATGATTTACTGCTCCCTAGTAAAAAGGAAGGAAAAATATGAATTGGTTATTTCCAAAAATAGCACTGAGGTGAACAATACAGGAAACAATAAAATTTATAATACAGTTTCACAGTGTGTTTATTTGATTACTCCTGGTGGGGGAATGTGACTACTTTGCACTTAGGGTCTAAATGCCCCAGCTCAGGCAGCTTTTCCAAAATCAGTCAGGGAATGAGAGGTAGAGGTGGGGTTGAATTCCGACATCCTGACTCCCCATCATGGCTCTGCGCTGTGGTGACCTGTTGCATAATACGGAGTTAACTGTGGATCTATGGATCGTCTTCCTTCCTAGCAAATTTCCACGTGGTCCTTTGCGACTGCCCTGCAGTTTGTGATGAGGGATGATCTCTGACTGCAGTCCAGTGGGTAGATCCCCTAAGTTTCTGGATGGAGCCCCACGTAGGAAAAACACCACACCCCTCTGCACCAGGGACACCAACTCCAAGGTCACAAAAATGCCAAAACAAGCCGTGCAAGTGTTGGCAACCCGCACAAGGCACCGGGGCCCTGTCTTCCCTTCCCCCATTTTCCCCAGGCCTTGGAGCCAACGTTCCTCCCCTTACCCACCAGGCCGGGGAAGGGGTCCTAAGCTTGGAGGTAGCGCGTGCTCCGCGGCCGGCCGGAGACTTGGGCAGAAAGAGCCTGGATAGCGGCAGCGGCGGCGGCGGCAGTCTGGCCGCCGGGATAGGCCGCGTGCCCCCGCCCCGGAACCGCGCGGGGAAGTTGGCGGAAAGTTTAGCAGTTGCTTCCTCTCCCCCCCCCCCCTCCCGCCCCGCCAGCCAGGGAATTATGACACAGGGTCTGAGGCTCCCGGGCCGATCCGAGATGAGGGAGGAAGGCGGCGGTAGACAGCGCGCCGGGTCCTCCTAGACCTCGCGGGCCCTCCGTTCCCGCCTCCTCTTTCTCTGGCGTCGGCCCCAGCCCCGCGCCCGCCTGCGCCTCCTCCCCTGCCCCTCCCACGCTGCCCGCTTCCCTACTCCTCTGCCCCTCCAACCCTCCTCCGGGTCCCGCGCTCCTCCCTCCGCCCTCCCTCCGCCCGGCCGGCCTCCTTCCCTCCTCCTCCTCCTCCTCTCCCCGGGAGGCATCACTTCGTCCCGACCGGGAGGAAGACGCGAGCCCCTCGCGGGCCGTCATCACCGTCCAGCGCCTGGGGTGCCACCGCGCCGCGCCCGTGCGCCCTCAATCCCCGCGTCCCCGCGCGCCGCAGGCATGGGGCCCGGCCGACCCGCCCTCGCTCCCTGGCTTCATCACCTGCTACGCTGCGCCCTGCTCCTCGGGGGGCTGCATCTCTGCCACCCCGGCGCCCCCAGGGACGCCGCTGCGCTCCCGGGTAAGGCGCTGCCAACTTGGCCAACTTTGGGGTACGGGCGGGGGGAGCGCCGGGAGCGGGCCTCTCTCGACTTTTCCCTCCTTTTTCCCCCAGAAGCGTGTGTGCGTGCGTATGCGTATGCTGCGTGTGTGTGTGTGCGCGCGCGCGTGTGTGTGCGTGTGACTGGGTTTTTAAAAATCGTCTCTGATTTTCGGAAAGCAGAGGAGGAGCGGGGAGGGAGCGCGCCGGGAGGTGGGGGAGGACCTGAGTGGAACCAGATGTGGCGGGAGGCGGGGGAAGGGAGCCCGGAGGTCTCGAGCAGCCCTGGAGGAAGAGGGCGGGCTCCGGGACGACCCCGCGCCCGCACTCCGGACCACCCGGCGCCCGCCCTGCCCTCCATGGGGACACACGGCGCGTCCGGGGGAACCAGGACTCCATTTAGGGTCTCCAGGCCCTTCTCTCGCCTGCTCGAGACTGACGTTATTGTTTTCAGTACTCGTGCGGGCTGGTGCGCGCATCCTGGCTTCTCCGGAGGTGTTTATATTTTCTTTCCGACACTCGATCTTCAGGGACAACTTGAGGCATCAGCACCGCTTGAACTGAGCTCTGGGGGCGGTTCTGTGCCACCAGGATGCAGCGTCAGACTGGGCACGGCGCGTGTGGGGGTTGTATGATGTGGTGACTCCAGCCAAACTGGTCCTTTCCCCGCACTCCCTCCCCCCAGACTTGGACGACCTGCACAGCAAAAGAGCTTCTAAGTGTGCAAAACCCCAACCCACTGAAAACAGAGGGGGCTGTGCCTTCCGAAGGTGACAGTCAAGAGTGGGGACAGACTGACCCCTCACCAGTAATCTGTGTGCGAAAGGGAAAGATCCACTTCTTGGGAGCTTGGGGGTGTGGAAGCTGGAATCTTGGCCCTGTGGTTACTGCAGCCCCAGAGCTGGCCCGCCTTGGTGACTGTGCTCTGTATTTACTTTGGGGACCGTCAGCGCAGCTCAGTCTGGGCAAGACCCAGACGGCCTGCGGGGCGGGTGGGGGAGGGTCTCCGCCTCTAGCTGTGGCCAGTGCTGCTGGGTTGGCCTCCCTGACTTGCTGTGGGCGACGGCGACCTGTATCTGCCTTGACTGTGCAAGGTGACCCACATTGGTACCACACCGAGCCCCCCTGCTGAATACCACGCCCACCTGGGATTCAACATTGGACGACCCCTCCCGCGGGGTCCAGGCACGTAGGCTGCCGCCCTGAGCTCCTCCCGTCACCCCCTTCTGCAAAAGCAGTCGGAAGGCAGACGGGGCGGAGGAGCCTGACCATTCCAAGAGCACCAGAGTACATTTAAAAGCCAGGCCCTAAGAGAGTCGGCCAGAGTGCTGACTTGGCCTTTTCCCCCTGCGGAGCTTTTGACAGAGGGAGCTGACAAGCCTGGTGAGAGGCCCAGTCCGGGAGGAGGCCCCGCCCCAGGCCCCTCTGGCCCCAGCCCCTCTGCCACGGGCCTCCTGTCCTTCCTGCCTTCGGGGCTCTCTCCAGGGCTGTGTTCTTGTGTTTTTAGCCCTGTGGCGACAGGAAGGGCACAGAGCAAGTTCTCGATTCTGGGCAGACAGGTAAAGGAGTGAGAAGTCCTAAAGCCCAGGGGGTGGCTTTTTATGCTTTTATTTACAGAGGTGACCAGGTACATTGCAAGCAAGGGGGCTGGGGGGCAGGGGGGGGGGTGTGTAGGAGGCTGGCAAGCCCTCCAGGCTCCCGCCCTGCGCATCTCTATTTGGGCTCTATAGCTTCTCCTTCCTCTTTCTTCTCTCTGCCTCTGTCCCTCCCCTGCTCTTCTGCTTTCCTCTGCTGCTCTATGTTCTGTTGGTCCTCTGATGCCACCCTTAAACGCCTGTGTCTAAGCCCAGGTGCACCCACTTGCTGCCCACTTAGGCACATGTGCAGAACTCAGGTGTTCATCATTACACCAATGGCGGAGGGCGGAAAAGCCTGATACTTTTCCATTTACCCTACAATCCCTAGCCTCAAAAAGACCTGAGGAGTAGATTTGCATTGGTCACACTGATGAACTGAAGCGGAGGAGTGGGGGAAGCTTGGGGTGAGCTGGGGGTCTTGGTCTCCAGGTGATGGCAGAACAAGTATCAGCCTTGACTGCCGCCTCCTGCCAGGGTGTGCACCTGGGCCGTGTTTCTTGTCAGTCCCCTGTGCCTTATTCAGTGGCCCCTGGGAAGGATTCACCAGCTCCCAGATCTCAATGGAAATGTGTGGGAGTCAGAATCGGTCATTGCTGCTAGGGATGAAACTAGGGTGGGGTGGCCTCCTGGCCACCAGGAGGGGATCCCTGCAGGGCAAGTGGATTGGGGGGCAGCTCCCCCCAGGAGACAAGGGGGCAGAGCCTTTTAGTGCTCCAGGGCATCTTTTCCACATCCGGGTGCACGCAGAGTGTGTGGCTCCTAGCCCCGTGTTAGCTGCAGTGTTACTCATCTTTGTCTCATTCCCTGCTCAGTGCTGAGCCACATAACTTGGGGAGGAGGAAGAGCACAGAGGGGCGTAAAACACAGCTCAGAGAACAGGGAATATTGGTGAGTGAAAGAACAAACTGGGCAGGGTGGGGAGGCAGGTGGGGACCTGCGCATGCCAAACTTGTCCATGCCCTTTCTTACCCAATTCTGGTGGCAATCAGGGAAATAGGTGTTATCTGAGGCCATTTTCAGTTAAGGAAATAAAGCGAAGAGGCTTCTGGTCATTCACTTGGAGTCACTCGAATAGTGACCTTGTGTCTGGAGAAACTGGGGAAAAGGTTGGGTTCGGCTCTCCAGAGGGGGGCTAGATGGGACCTAGGAGGTGGGCTGGACTGGGGTGAGTTCCTAAGTGGGTGGGGAAGAAGCCAAAGTGAAGGAGGAAGTTGGCCTGGTTTCCCTAGAGGTTGAAATGGCGGGGAACCCCAGAGAACTCTTGGGGGCTTCTGAGCAAAGGAATGAGGTGCAGATTGGAAAGAGGGGTTTAGGGTCTGGTATTCAGCTGGAGGAGTGAGGACCTTGGGGATCTTCCTGAGGGCAGACCCTACCGTCTAAAGGAGAGGGAGGCTCTTCCCTTTGCAAGGCCTTGTGGACTAGTGGCTTCAGCCAGAGTCAGCCAGGCAAAGCTCTGCACTCCACCAGCTCATGGTGAGTCATGGAGTGAGAGTACCCAGCCTCCTCACACTCTCCTGGCCCCCTCCCCCAAACTAATCAAACTTGCTCCAGCTTCTTACCCTCTGTGGGCTGCACAGCCAAGCTGGATGGCGTGGGACCCAGCCCTTCCAGGGTTCACCTGCACAACCTGAGGGTGCAGGCAGGGGCAGAGGAAGCTCAAATCCTGGTCCCCGTTTGTCCCCCGGAGAAATCTTGGCTTTTCCGTGCTACAGTGACTAGGGTTCTTTCTAAAGTGCCCTGAACTTCTCAGTGTTCATGCCTCTCACCGCTAGAGCAAGCAGAGGGCAGGACCCCTGTGGCATCTGTGCAGACTGAAGTGACCACGGCATGGTACGGCTGCCTGGCCCTCGGCCAAGCACTTCTCAGGGGACAGCACTTCTGCAAAGTGCCACTTCTGCAAAGAGGGCATGTCATACTTCACACACACATCTGCACTTTGGGGACTAGAGAGGTAAAGGCATTTGCTCAAGACCACCTGTAGTGGCAGGAGGGCCCGAGGCAGGTTTTCTGTGACCCAGGCAGATGGGTAACGTTGGAGTCCTGGAGCCTCCGGTGGCTTTTTCAAGTGTTTATTTATCCTTCTGCATCAGGGGCAACCAGGTACATGGCTGGCAGGGAGGCTGGGGGGCCAGGAGTCTGGCAGGCCTCCTAGACCCTGCGAATCTTCCCTCTCCTGGGCTCTCTGGCCTCTGCTTCTCTGCTATGCTGCTTAACTGCTGTGCTGCTGGCGTCCCATGGCGGTGGCGCTGCCCGGAGATGCCCAGCCTCCTCCAGGGGCCGTCTGCAGGCATGTGCGCAGGACCGCAGGGGTCTGCATTAATGATAATGGCAGAGGGCAGAAATCTGATAACTTCCATTTACCCTAGCTACCCTTGAAAATTGGGGTGTCGGAGGCCCAGGGGTGAAAGAATTCACCAGAGACAGAATGGAGGACATAAAGGCAGATTTATTGAATACTGTGCAAAGGGGAGCAGGAGGGAGACAGGAGGCAGATACCCCCTGTGCCCAGAGAAGGCTGGGGGCCTCCTTTACAAACTCTTTTCACTGACTTTTGTGCGTCAGCTCGTCCTCTCTGTGGGCTGTTGGTATGGAGCCTTTGGCTTCGGTATGGCCTCGGCACGGGCGGTGCGTTCACCATAGTCTCTTTGTCAGGTGGACCCTGGCCTGGCTCCTAGGTCCACGTCATCAGCTGCCCCTTCTTACCTGCTTTGTCTGCCACCACTGTTCAGCTGAGCAGAGTGAGGAGACTAAGTTTTAAGTCTATTAACTGAAACCCCACACCTCACACTAGAAAGGTGGGATCTGACCCCAGGTGTGGCTGCTGAGCCTGAGCACATCGCCCAGGGTGGGCGCCCCCGTGGACATGGAGTGCCAGGCTGGCTGCCTCCCGCAGCTCCCAGCACTTTGCACCACCCTCCTGAGTGTCCCCAGAGGAACCGAGGGAGGGGGAGAGTGGGCTGCCCGGTCGAAGTCTGCTGTCTGGCTGCTTGTTTCTCCCTAGCCCCTGGGGGCCCACGAGCCGAGCCCCCCTCCATGTGCTGAGGATACCTGAGGTGTGTGCTTGGAGGAGCAAGGGGCCATCGGGAGGTGCTAACCAGCCCCAGCCTCCTGTGGTCAGGGATTCCGATGTCCAGCCACTCGCTCGCTCGTCCAGGGGTTGTTCTCTGGCTCCAGTGGTGCTGAGAGCACGGAGACATTGGCCTGCCCTCTTTGAGCCCACCTCCCCCTGCACCTCCAGTCGGGGCCCCGGGTCTTGAGGGGCCTGGGCCTTGCAGAAAGGAAGTGTCTCTTCCTGTTTAGTCTTTCCTGAGATGGAGGGGGGGCCACTTTCCCATGACCGGAGCTTATAAATCTGGGTGGGGTGGGCCATCAGGGTGGTGACGCAGCTCTTGGAACACAATCCCAGTCACTCCCCAGTTGGGGGCTGTCTCCCTAAACAGGCGGGCTGGATGAAGGCTGGGAAGTGGCATCTGTTGCCAGGGGAACCTGCAGCATCAGCCAGCTCCGGCCCCTGAAGGGGCAGACGAATTGGGTTGGCGCCCCCAAACGTCACACATGGCCCCATGTGGAATCCAACCATTAGGTCTTCTCCTGCTCTTCCTTCTCTTCTCCTGATCTCTGCCCCGGCTCCTAAGAGCCCCCAACCTTGCAGACCCCTTCTAAACCCACTTGACTGGCCTGTGCTCTCTGCCTGCCCTGGGGCTCCTTCGTGCATTCTGCCCCCCAGCTCTGTGGTGTGATTGGTGGGGGTGCCTCTGAGTCTGTCACCCACCGCCCAGGCCTCCCCACTGCTCTCTGCTGCCCCTTCCCCAAAGATCCTGAGGACACGGAGGAGTCCTGGTCACAGCCTCAACCCAGCCTGAGAGGAGACAGATACCCACAGTGATGAGCCCAGAATGGGGGGGGCTCTTTTTATCTCTGGGGGATCACTTCTGGGAGGACATGGTGAGAGGCTGAGGTGGTCTTGGGGCTCTTATGGGGAGGCCAGTCCCCAGCCTCTTCTGCCCTCCTCAGGGGGTCTTTGAAGGGACACAATGGGGCCTCCTGGTGTAGACAGGTGGGGTGTGGGGTGACTGCTACCAGCCGCCTGCTGGAGGTGGTGGGACCGGCCTGGGGCTTGGTGCTGCTCACCAGCCGTGTGACCTTGGGCGGGGGCTCAGCCTTCTTCACTTGTCAAGTGGTAAAAATAAAATAATCCTCCTTCAGAGGGGCTAAGAATTACACGAAAGTGAGATAATGTAGGTGTGAGATACATGCTGGTACAATAGTGGACAGAGAGGAATTCCTTGCCAATAATATGAACTTGTTATTGCTGGTGGTGGAAGAGAACGCAGGAATGTCGAGGGACTCGGATGTCGTCAGACAGTCCTCACCTGACCAAGTCCTGCTCCAGCACTGGGCTTTGTAGAGGCAAGTCTAGACCGCTTGCTTCTTGGTGGTGCTCTGCTAACTCAAGTGCCTAAAAGTAACCATGCTTTTTCTGAGAGTAAATTGAAATCCTAAAGACAAAAAAGCCCATCCTCAATTTTCCTTCCCCCTCAAACCCTGTAACTCCCACCTCTTCCATCTCTTCAGCCTGGAGCTCCTCCAGCTCACCTTCCCTGCCACCCGGGCCTGCAGCGTGCGGGGGCCGGAAGGCCCACTTCCTGACCTCCCTGCTGCGTGGCCTCAGATGGTGGTGGTGGCCGGGTCCTGAGTTCCATGCTTAGGCCTTGCCCACGGCAGCCTCTGGTTTACAACTGTGTTCAGCTCAGAAGTGAGGTCCTCCCACCCCTCACCCCGCAGTCTAGCTGTCACCTCTGGGGTTCCTTCGGAGTGACCGTCCATGTGCTGTGTGCCTGTGCACACACGTAAGTGCTCCTTTCATGCAGATGGGACCCCCTGTCTTGTATAACACAATCAGTTCTGTTTTACAGTATTCCTGGAGGTCTGTGCACGGCAGGCTGCTGAGCTGCCTCCTTCTTCCATTGTAAGGATTGACTGTCTTGTCTCTAGAAAAGAAAGCCTGCTTCCCTGTGGGTAGACACTTAGAAAATTCCCTCTTCCTCTGGCCCCTGGGATGGAGTTTGCTTGTGTGGTCTCTGCCCCTGTCTTCCCCTCCATCCTCAGTCCAGAGCTGGCATTGCTGCCAGGCTTGTGGTGGCAAAGGCAGTGGTCATGGCCAACAGAATAAAGTCTGAACTTCCCAAATCGAGGCTCTCAGGCCTCCCACGGTCAGGTGCCTCCCTTTCCTTTCGAGTGTCACACTGAGGCTGCTGCAGCCAGGGGCTCAGGCTTGTCCTCCTTGCCAGGGGTGCCTCATCCAACGGGCCTGCGCCCTTGCTCTTTCCTGGGGCCTTCAAATGTCCTCAGCTGGGAGGAGCCTTTCTCTCCAAAGCGCCCGTGGCTTTCCTGGCTGCCCAGCCTGGGGCCATCACCTCCTCCCTCCTGCTCAAGGGCTTCCTCTTAGCTCCAAGAAGGCCACAGTGGCAGTTAGTAAATATTTATACAGACAGAAAGGAAGCACAGACAGGTGTCCCAAAGAGCTTTTTCTCCCCCGGTCTTGTTGAGATGTGATGACCTACTGCTGTGTTTGTAGTATCGACAGCAGGGCCACTGTCAGTTCAGGGCAGGCCCCCACCTCACACAGTTACCAAAGATGTTTTTTCTTATGATGAGAGTTTTTTTGAGTAGAAAGGCAGTGAGGAGTGTCATCCTTCCAAAGTTTCAGCTGATGTCACAGTCATGGAAAACATGTGGCCCTGCAGTAAAATAAACAGAAAAAGACCCAGTGAACCAGGATACGTTCCAGAAGTATGTCTAAGCTGTTAGAAGAAGGGAATGGGATACGAACCAGCAGCGACACGCTAGTGGGGAAAGAAACCTTTGCCTTTCAGTGTTATTGGAACAAACAGGTTTGAATTCAAACTTTTTTTTTAAAAAAAAGATTTATTTCTGCATACAAGAGCTGGGGTACAGGCCAGAGGTGTGGGGTTGAGAGGACTTGCCAGAGACAGAGTGGGGAACAGAACAGGCAGATCTACTGAAATACACTGCCAAGGGGAGCAGCAGGTGAGGCAGGAGAGGTCTGTTGCGCCGTGTGGGTCTTCTCCCTGGCCGGGGATCAAACTCACGCAGCTGTGCTGTGGATGCTAAAAGTGTGGTGCTCAACCCCCTGCACCACCAGGGAGACCATAAATTCAAACTTTTAATTTCAGTTTGTAGCTGATCACACTTGAGGAAGTTCAGATAGCGGGTCGTCACAAAGAAGGGTAAGCGTCCTGAGGAAGAGAGAAACGAACTCTCCTTAGATATGTAATAACCTTGTAAAGCTGAAGGCGGGTCTTGGCAGAGCCGTGAGGAAACCAGTGCGGGTAACGGAACCCACTGGGAGTGGGTTGTTTTTAGGGTTCAGCCTTTCAGACAATGTGTTAGAAACTGGATATATCGGACTTCATATCCTTTGCCCTCAGCACCCCACATCTGGAAACTTACAGGGATTCGTTCCAAAGAGAGAAAGAAATGTTCACTAAAAGGCTATTTAGAGTAGCAAAACATTGCAAGCCACTTACATGGCCAATCACAGGCGTACAGCCCAGCTAACTAACACAGGCGACAATTTATGTAGCTTGGAGTCGCAAATAGACAGCAAATGTCAGCACAGGGCAGTATGTCTAAGAAGGAAAGTCCTCAGGACCACGTCTTGCAAAACAGTATGCGCGCAGAGTAGGAAGGAGGAAGCATGCAGGGCAGTCTCGTTCATGAGTTCCTTCAGCCGGCTGTCTTCTGGGCGCTGACAGTGCAGTGTCCCAGGCATGGTGTCTGGTGCCGAGGACCCCGTGGTAAACCAGCAAACATGGTTTCCTGCCTTCCAGCAAACATGGTTTCCTGCCTTCCAGAAGTCTGTATTTTGAGAGAACTACTCCCCCCCGCCCCCGCCCCATGCACAGCAAGCCAAATGTTTACTGATTGTTTTAGTGCCGCTTTTAAAATTTGTTAAAGATGGAAGCAATAGACTGCTCTGAAGTCTCGACCTAGGGGCAGAATCCCACCACAGACAGAACAGCTCTGAGGGGGAACAGCGTGGCCCCCAGGAATTCAGCAGGAAACAGCCTTGCAGCCAGTCTCACTCCCCCAAGGAAAGGATTTTCTAGTCCAGAGATGATTGACTTCTCTTCTGAAGGGTCTGAGGGTGCAAGTGCATGGGTGGTGTAAAAACTACTGGGAAGCCCTGCTCATAACAGCTAACACAAAACAAAAGGTGTACACTGAAAGAAGTAGGGATCAACTACAGAGCACAGACACACAGTGAAATATAACACAGTAGTGAGCTCATGACCCTCAGCTCTGCAACAGCATGGATGTGATTTTGAGGGGGAAGAAAGCCCAGAGGATAGCATGTGGGCTCTATTCTTTCTCAAACCACTGGAAATGTTACAAAAAGTAATGCAGTGAAGAGGGCCTCCTTGGTGGTGCAAGGGGCTAAGTGCAGCGCTATCAAGCTATCAGCTGCCACTGCATCATGAGTTTGCTCCCCGGCCAGGGAGCTGACCCACATGGCACAGCAGACCTCTCCTGCCTCACCTGTGTTCCTCTCAGCAGTGTGTTTCAGTCCATCCAACTGTTCTGCTCCCCACTCTGGCTCTGGTGAATCCTCTCAGTCCCTCAGACCTCTGGCCTATACCCCAGTTCTTGCATGCATAAATAAATGAAACAGATCTTTAAAAAAGGTGATGCATTGAGCACCCACATATGCTCACCTGGAAGTACATATACTCAACTGCTCAGTGTTGCCATATTTGCTTTATGTGTAGCTTGAATCAGCTGTAAGTATGCAATTTCACACCTAAATACTTCCCCTTGTATAAAAACAGACATCTTTGTATATTACCATAATACTATAATCACATTCGAGAAATATAATAAGCACCATGGTTTTTTCCCTAATATGCTCAGATTTCTCCAATTGTCCCAGAAATGTCCTTTACAGCTGTTTTTTAAACCCAAGATTCACTTCACTGCCATGTGTCTTCAGTCTCCTTTAATCTAGACTATTCACTTGGCCTTTTTGTCCTTTATGACATTGCAATTTTGATGACTTCGGGACAGTATTATATAGTCCACATTTATCCGATTAGATAGTCATTAGATTTGTGTTAGACATTTCTTTAAATTTTTGCATAGAGAACTGGGGTGGAGGCCAGAGGTGTGGGGGTGAGAGGACTCACTAGAGACAGTGGGGAGCAGAACAGGCAGATCTACTGAAACACACTGCTGAGGGGAGCAGCTGGGGAAGGAGGAGAGGTCTGCTGTGCCATGTGGGTCAGCCCCCTGGTGGGGGATCAAACTCAGACTGTAGGGGTGACAGTACTAAGACTTAACCCCTAGGCCACCAGGGAGGCCCTAGACATTTTTTGGAAAGAAAACTACATCGGTGTTGCTCTGCTCTTCCCACGGAATCACACTGATGTCAGTTTGTTCCCTTGTGATGCTAACTTTGATCATTTTGTTCAAGTGGTGTCTACCAGCTGTCTCCACTAAAGAGGTACCTCTCCCCCTTTGTATTTAGTAGATAGTTTAAGGCATTGAAACTGTGTCTGTTCGTCAAAAAGCAAAGTCATTTATAGCATCCACAATTCATAATAGCCCAAACCTGACAACTTGTCGCAAACTGAAAACCTGAATCTGGATCAGCCGCGGCAGGGGCCCAGCTGCAGAGGCACCTGGCGGGCTGAGGACTAACAGTCAGTCGGCGCTGCATCATCAGGATGGGTGGAGCTCACAGACCCCAGCCAGCTGCAGGGACCCAAGTCCATCCACATCCACCTGAAATACAAAAAAGAGGCAAAATGTCCTGTTAGAAATCAGGAAAGTGGGGCCTCCCTGGTGGCGCAGTGGGTTAAGCAACGCACTATGAAGCAGACCGCAGCCACTGCAGCATGAGTTGGATCCCTGCTGCCGGCCAGGGAGGGGACCCACATGGTGCGGCAGCCCTCTCCTGCTGTGCCCGCTGCTCCCCTCAGCAGCGTGCTTCTGTTGATCTGCC